>VUQK01024673.1:9303-19311 GCA_015106715.1 Bujurquina vittata
AAAAACAATTAAATTGCTTATGAGCACCATGGTGACTGTTGGAGCAGCAGGACAGTAGGAGCTCTTACACCTTCAAAAAATAGCTATCTGTAGCCATCTGCGGGCTATAATGCAGAACCACTCTTCAAATCTAAATAATGAGCTGCACAACGCAAACCTTAACTGACTGCAAAATATAGATTGTATGCCACTTACATATCCAAATCATTGTATTTTATAATAATAGACCTGAGCGGACCGTAGCAGCTTTTACCCCAAACCATAACAATAATACTTCCTTGGGAACGTAGTATACCTTGCTTGAAAGATGACTGTGCATGTTTTAAAGACTGTGGCACCAAAACTCCAAACCACTTCAGCGGATCTTGATGAGGATTCTGGTCACGTTTTGCAGCTGGAGGTTTCTCAATACCTGTGCCCTCGCTTTCCTCTTTTTCTGTGATAGCTTTTTTTGGTCTGTTTCTTCTCCTGACACCTGGAAAATCAAACACTGTCATCAATAACTGAGTGAGTTCATGGTAGATATTAACAACACACATCTTAAATAATGCATCACCTTCTTCTTGAGGTCCTATATCCTCTATAGTTCTCTGATCTTTCCCAGACTCTTTACTACACGTTTGTGTAAATCTTTCAGTGCTGAATTCCTCCTCACCATTGTCCAGGATCCTGTAACACACAAATACAAGTCAGAAAAAGCTTTTTAAAAACTGAAAGAGAGCAAAATGTGAGAGCATTAATCTAAAAATGTCTAATTCCTCACCTGGTATGAACACAGACCAGTGGCTCAATCTCACTGGCATACTGGAGTGCAGAGACTTGTTTATTTCCCATTGTATATCGTGCTTTGCTTATGGAAAACCACCCCTGAGAAGAAAATGGCACACTTTTAACAAACTGGTTTGGTGACAAAACAATATTTGTTATTGAACCACATTACCACAAAGGTTAAGTCAAAACAAATATTGCTGTTGTTTTTATTGAGTACACTTATTTTGAAAATCCTTGAAAGGCTCATGAACACTGAGATAGTTCCTATAAAACACCTATAGCCGAAAATGCCATACGCATTTTGTTTTATTTTCTGAAGCATCTAAAAAATCATTTTGCGCAGATTTATTGCCACATTTACAGCGATGCAAAATTAAAGATGAAGGTCCGGTGCTGGCTATTTATCTACAAGTACCTGCTCTATCAGAGAGTTGAAAGTGGCTCGCTTCTCCTCCAATAACTCTAGCTGCTCCATGAACCGAAGCAGCTTTTCGTCCAGTAACAGAGAAGATTCCTCCACTTCTGACACACCCATATCGATTCTTTGTACCAACTAAAGTCACCTTCTCAAGGAGTCTTTACCGCTATTTAGCAGTACAACCTTTGAATAAACCCGAGAACGACAGAACCTGGTTAGTGCTTCCGTGTAGCGTCATGTGACTCGTTCCCACGTGCTTCATACACCACGTGTTCATTAATTTAACAAACGAAAAATACTAATACTAAACGTGTCGCTATTACAGTTTTAAAGTGTGACGTCGAATCGTTTCCTGAATCTTTCCTATGGATGGCAACTGACCCGAACAACGCCGTATGCAAGCCAAAGACACTGACATACCGTCGAGATGATTCATAACATTAATATTTTTCTGGTGTTCTTTGGTTTCTGACTTCCAAGTAAATTATCAAGTAAATCATAAAGTATAACTACAGAACATTCTACTTTAAATGCAGTGAAAACAAAATAGGAAGTTCCCATACCGGGAGTCGAACCCGGGCCGCCTGGGTGAAAACCAGGAATCCTAACCGCTAGACCATATGGGACTGTTGCGAAACTTAGTGTCACATTGCAATATAACATCTTCAGATATGAGTACAGACGCGGTACCTGTGAGCAGTGCTTCATATGAGAGCAGCTTTTTAGCCCTAAGTTTTATTTTAAAAAATAATCTATGAACAAAAAGGACAGATGAGGGGTTGAGTCATCTTGGGGTGCTGAGCATTCAGTCTCTAGGAGCAAAAGCATTAGACATTAATGAATTTGTGGAAAAGTAAAAAGGTTGTTAAAAGGTTTTAAAAAGACAATTTGGGAAATGTATTGGAGCACAGGGACATAATTGATATTTTTGGAACTATGGTGGCTTACTGTATTAAAAAGCAGGACTCGCAAGCTCTGACAATTTCTGCCCGGGGTAAATACGCCGACATATCAATTCAAACAGCAATAAATTCAGCTGACATCAGACACGCAACTACATAAAGGCTTCTGCGACACCAGCTAACAAGTCTCCCAGTAGCGCGCCGTGATCGTATAGTGGTTAGTACTCTGCGTTGTGGCCGCAGCAACCCCGGTTCGAATCCGGGTCACGGCAGGGATGAATACCCTGGCACGGCTTGGGATGACTGCTTTTTACAACTTCTGTTTGCTCACAAAGGCCAATATTTTGGGTACTCAATGTCGATGTTAGTTTTACGTTTGGGCGAGTTTGTGTATTTCACTTTTGGAATGTTTTAGGGTAGTTTCACTGTAATTTCACATCAATAAAATGACAAGATCCTAAATTAAAATTAGAATCACACATTATGCTCCACATTATGCTTTCATATTACAAAGAGATTATTTAAGCTAAAAAAAAAATTCTAGTCATTTTCAGTGAAAGTGTACAGTGAAAGAGCAACTGTAAATATTTTATTACTCAAACATCAGATGCAGCATAAAATAGATTTTAAAAAAGGACAAGAGTTACCCCTCTTCAAATGCTCTCACCCCCTCTCAACCCCTCTTTGACGACTTTCGCCATGAAAAGAGGGGCGTGCCTCTTTGCAGTAAGAGACACGCGCTCATTGGCGAATGCGAGGAACACGGGCCATGTTCCGAGAGGAAGAGCCAATCAGTGAGCCAGTAGATCGCATGTGCCAATAGCTCTATGGGTAGAGATGGTTGATTGGCTCTTTTGATTGAAAAGTAACCGCCCCCAGGTAGGGAGTTCCTGGTTTGAGACATGTGAACGCTTATTGTTGGATAGGAGTCAATCTTTAATCTGTTGTGCATTAAAAGCTTTTCAAGTGGGAGAGTCACATATTACTTGTGCAGCGCGACACCCATTAGGTGGCATTTCTCTCCGGTAAGGACAAAAGACACACTGATGAGCTTGTCAAATAAAAATTTACCTACATTAACTTAGTTTTTAAGTTTGTGTCAAATAACTGACAGAGAATGCAATGAAATGCAATGAAAGAACACATAACTCCTCACTTTTAAGCCTCCTGTTGATTAGGTTTTTTGTCTTAGAACAGATAATGGACTCCTCTTCAGCATCTGGAGCTCATCATCCCTACTGGCCACGGGACCTTTCAATTCCCACCTATGTGGCCAACGATCGATCGATGTCAGAGATTCTGGTATTTCTGTTTTCTGTGTCTGGACTGTTCATGCTGGTGACCTGGCTGATCACCGGCCAGGCCACCAGCAGGCTGAGGACATGGAGGCGTCTGGCTGTGTGCTGGTTTGCTGTTTGTGGCTTCATCCATAGTGTCATCGAGGGCTGGTTTTCGCTATATTATGATATAATTCCAGGAGATCAGCGCTTCCTGTCACAGCTGTGTGAGTTCTAACCCAGAAATGTGTTTAGAAATGTGTCTGTGTTGGCACATGCTGAATACACATTTTTGGTCAATCTGTTTTATCTTTTTCTCTCACAGGGAAAGAGTACTCCAAGGGAGACAGCCGATATGTGATGTGAGTTCATTTTTTCTCTTAATTGTGAGTTATAGAAACAAAGCTGTGATTAATATTTCTTTCCTCCTAGTGCCGATAACTTCACTGTTTGTATGGAGACTGTGACTGCTTGCTTGTGGGGGCCATTCAGCTTTTGGGCCGTGTATGCCTTTTTAAGTAATAAGCCCTATAGATTTCTCCTGCAGCTCCTCATTTCATCAGGTAAGAAGGTACTGAAGCTATCCTCATATCAGCCTCAGATAGCAAACTGTTGCTTAATTGTACTTTTATTTTTGTCCTCCCACATAATCTGAGTCCAGGTCAGATGTATGGAGCGGTACTCTACTTCTTCACAGAGCACAGAGACGGCTACGCCCACAGCGAGCTGGGACATCCAATCTACTTCTGGTTCTACTTTGTGTTTATGAATACGCTGTGGGTCGTCATACCGCTGGCGCTCATTGTGGATTCATGGAGACAGCTTTCAGCAGCCCAGAGCCACACAGATAACACAAGGTCACACAAGAGTAAGAAGAAGTGAGTGGGAAAAAGGCAAAACAGACTGTGGGGCTGCCGGCGGAGGATGTAAGACAACGGGAGAGAGGAAGAAATACAGCATTAAATATTGCAACATTGTATCTGTTGCATTGAGCTTTATAATTATGAATATCTTTTTTTCATTTTTTTCTCATGCTTCAGAGGAGAGAAGCAAAATAAACTGTATGTGACCACTATGATTTTTTTGTCTTTATTTTTCATCACCCTGATTCAGTCTGAGCACAATTAGACTGAACATGTCATCAGGATATAGAAAGTCCTTTCACATCCTTTATGGCTTCTTTTGCCAAACATTATAGTACTTTGGTTTAGGTATAATAAAAGTCCATGCTGCTTCATTTGTTGATTTCTATGTGCATTTCCTGTTTCCAGTTTTTAGCCAGTGTAAAATATGTTTATTGTGCTAGTAATTAGTCTTTGACTCTGCTAAAACATTTTTGTGGAGTGGAATAAAATCTTTTAGGTTATGCATATTTTAATCATTTGTTACAAAACCGATCAAGATAAATGAAGCACACGTTTTACTCACCACGAGTATAGTGCACGGATAAGTAAGTACATTCACGTGGGTGGAACGGGACCGTATTCTGTGAAACACTTAACGCTAAATCACGTCTAGAGCCAAATATGGAGCTCTAGGGTTACGACACAGTTGCGTTAAAACAATCGCATATCGTAAACAAAAATTGCGCTCGTAGCCTATTTTACGATTTCTATGTCCTGATATCGGGGGCATTATATGGGCCGAAATAGCTCAGTTGGGAGAGCGTTAGACTGAAGATCTAAAGGTCCCTGGTTCGATCCCGGGTTTCGGCATTTTGACACAGTAGATCCTATTCACTGGTGGAAATCTCCCACCTAGTGGTTGGTAACAAAAACTACACAATTTATAATGTCTTAAAACTTAAATGCTGTTCCTGTAAAATTGGACCCCTATTTTCTTTTGACAGCAGTAAAAATACCATGCAACTACTTTAGACTTAATGTCACCCAAAAATGAATATTTTAGCTTTTTTTTTTCAATTTAACTGTTGTACAGGTGCTACACATTTTTGTACACTGAGGCTGCTTCCAATCAGGAGAAATTGTGGTTTTGGGGAATCTTGAAAATGTTCAGTGCTTAATTTATTAGACCATCACCCCATTGTGCCACAGCTACCCCAAATCAACAGCATCGGTTATTACCTAAACAATTATTTATTTTTGTTACTTCACAAGCATGCACAAGCTTTTTCATCAAAATGATCATTTTAATCCTAAAATATAATTATTGTTATGCACAATTTTTCATATTTACTGTTTTACAAAAAAGCATTTTGTTTTTTAAACTTAAATTCCTGAACAGAAAAATTCATTTTACTGCTTGAATATTATGCTTTATTAATTTGACCTCTCAGAGGAGTCCAGTGTGCCAGCTCAAATTTGGGTATAAAAATGTGCAGCCTAAAAACAAAATAATCTGTAGTTTTTAAAAAATAATTTTTTCTAAAATATTTGTTCTGTAAAATCTGTATTTTCTTGTTTTTATGACAGGTGGCCAAATAAATTTAACCGCTGTGCATGCAGTGTGGGTGTGCATTTAGTATGGGGCAGTGCTCACAGAGTTCGAGGAGGAACTTGAACAGGAACTGTGCTTCTACCACATTTGTTCAGGTTCCTGCACAGATGGGCACTATTTGGTCTTCAAACTAGGACCATTTTTACCATGATATGATAGCACTAACCACTGCACCACCCATCAGCTCATAAAGGACTGCCATAGACCATTTCAGTGGCTTTCCCACACTCACTGAAATGACACATAAACATGCAAAGCTTCCTACCACAGTTTGAATGCAGACTGGTTCGCAGTAAGCACGTTTTGTGCTGTTAATCAACCTTGAATTAGTCCTGACAACAGCTACAAGGATGTTTTTATGATACAGCAGCTCCAACAGTGTTTAATGGTTGTAATGATTATATGCGGTTATATAATAAATCCCAACAGTTACACAATGTTCTAGCCATTTTCAATAAAATATATTATTATGGTTATGTTTTTTATGATATTTTTATGACAGTAGTTATCTCCCCAAAAATGAGTTTTGTAAAACCTAAATACCCCCCACCCCCAAACAAATAAACCTTCTGACATGCAAATTTTCCTTTGCAGTTACATTCAGGCCTCTCGCAAAGGAAGAACAGAGTTGGAGGAGAAACACGAATCTACAGCACAGTGGCTTTATTTTTGGACTGAGGCAGCGGCTGTTAATGCACTTACATTTAGCAGTGAATCATAAGAAACATTTCTCTCTACTGATATTTCATCTTCAGCAGAACATTTTGCTGAGTCTCAGTCCCAGCTGTGCATTTGTCTCTTTCTCTCTGCTTGCAATCTCTTTAAGCGCTTTCAGAGCAGCAGGCATTTCTGGCTGTAGCTCCAGCAGTTTCCTATATGCCCGTTTGGCCTCCTCCAATTCATTCACAATCTGGCATGCTTTGCCCAGCCGGTACCAGGCTTTGGCGCAGCCAGGCTTCAGCTGAGTGGCTTTAGCAGCGTTGGCCTTAGCCCACTCTGGCTGGTTAAGTTTTAGCTGGCACAGGGACAAGTTTGAGTGGAGTTCTGCCTTCATCATGTTGAGTTCGTCAGATGAAGGATGTAGTGTTTCGACAGTTGAGTTTGGGTCTCTCTGCTCCCCTGCTTCATACTCGCATCTTTTTTTCTGTGCATCTCTATTGTGGTTAAAGAGAGTGATGACTAGTTTGATGGCCTTGCTGTAGCTGTCTGCGGCTCCCCACAGGTCCTCGCTCCTGAATCTCACTCCACCCGTCTCCTTGTGTGACTTCACCCATTCCCATTTTTCACTGGGAGACATCTCCCAAGATTCCTTGCCTGGTGTGAAAGCTTGCAGTTCAACTGTGGCACACAAGGGAAGGCCTTCATCTGATGGGTGGGGAACCGAGACATCTGGTCCAGTTTCCATTGGCGACAGTTGTATCTGGGTAACAGAATGCAATAATAAGACCTTGCAGTTTTACACAGTTGAGAGGAAAAAAAACAAAAGCAATGACAGTGTGAGACCAAGCACAGTTCCAAAGCTTGTTCATTTATTCATTCTGATTTGATAAAGACATATTGATATGATAAGACATAACAGTACTTCTACAGATTGAGGGAAAAGGGCGTTGTAGGATGAGCCATCCACATGATACTCAATCAGAATTTGGAAAATTATAGATTGTTATTTATATTCTCTATGATTGCACCAGAGTTTGAGAAACATAATGCCGGGCCAGGAGTGACTAAATTAAATACATAAATATATCATTAAATAATTAAACATGGTATTAATTAATTAAAAATTGAAACACATAATTAAATATATAAATCAACATCTATCAATAATCGGGTAAATGTGTCATGACTTAATTAAAATGAATTAAATACATAATTGAATACGTCATTAATTAAAAAAAATCCTTTCATTTAAAAACATATTGAATTATTACACAATTTAATTAATAATTCAATGATTCCAGCGCTGCAGGGCATCAAGAAATAATTCAAAATTATCAGTGCAGCCCCTTAACCCTTCTTAATCCTTAAGTGAATCATATTTGATACGTGAGTTTTTGAGACTTCTACATCATGGATGTAATGGATTATGGATGTAGTGGACTTGGAGCCAGATAATCCAGAAAGTGTTTCAAACGAACGCAAGTCCTCCAACATTTTTGGAGATGGTTTATTTGTTCCTGAGCAACCTTAATGTCTCACTGCAACACTGTCAGTATATTCTGAAGTCAAATGTTTGCTCGTCTTTGTCACCTGATGTTCCGATTTCCATCCATTACTTAATTTTATTCTGTCAACTTCACCCATCAAAGTCAAAGAATAAACTTCACAGTTAAATCTTACCTCACACATCTCCCCGGCTCTCATTCCCTCCAAACACGCCTCTGTGATATCACACTGACCATCCCCTAGCCTCAGCGTTGTCCAGTCACCCACTGGGACCTGCAGCACAGAGTCTTTACACCTCACCAAAGGTGTGGCAGCTGATTCAATAACATCAGCAACTGACAGATCAGACTGGGCTGCCAGCGTCTCACCTCTTGTTTCACATGCTGAACTCTCTGCTTCATCAGCATTAGCTTTGAGATGCACTCGGACTCGACACAGTGACCCCAACCTTGGACAGTTACTGGATGAAAATGCTACAAGATACAAAGAAACATCTTATTAGCTTGATTACAAGATTATTCAGCAATTTCTGCTCGAAAAAGGTATCAAAATTTATAATAAGGAATAAATGTTAGAAGAGTATCATACATGTTATATCGCCGGAATCAGAGGCTGTCTGTTGACCCCTATTGTGTAATCGCTTTCGCTGGACCTTCCAGAGGCCTCTGGGACACACGGAGACCCAGGATGTGACACAGACACCATCGTGATCAGCTTCACCGTGAAGAGATTCTAGGAGGTGACCAGGCTCCATCACTGGATAAAATATTCAAAAATAAATCAAAGGTTACCATATGTTATGTTAAGACATGCATTTAAGTGCAAAAGACAAAAAAACAATTCTGCAAAGTCACATGCTGAAATACAGCACCGCACAAAAGTCCCAAGCCACCCCTCATTTCTTGGAAAATGGGAAAGAGGTGCAGTGATTTATTGAAATTTATGTAAACATGCATGGAAATACAGAGTAACAGCCAAAACAGTCCGTACAATTCAAACAAGCTTGAAAGTCAATATTTGGTGGGACCACCTCTATCCTTCAACACAGTCTGAACTCTCTGAGGCAGCCTTCTTCTAATTTCTTTAAGTAGTCTTCAGGAATTGTTCTCCAGGCTTCTTGAAGGAAATTTAAAGCTCTTCTTTGGATGTTGGCTGTGTTTTGTTTTAGTCTCTATGATGATGATCCCACACTGCTTCAATAATGTTGAGTTCTGGGTTCTGGGGAGGGCAATCCATTCTCATATATGCAAATATATATTTTTCTTTATTTTATTTATCACAAGGTTCAAAAAACACTCATTTTTATTAATTTCTTTTTTTTTTGGCCTGCTACGCATCCAGTTTTTTATTTAAGGACACACTGGACACCATGGAGAGATAGCTCAGGCTCTTTCCTAATAATACTTTGGGAATCACCTTGTTGGCGCAAAAATACTGTTTTATGCCTGTCAAACTGTGCTATTTTTAATCAAAGATTTTTTCAACTTGAGAAACAGGAATTGTGTGTTTTTGCAGGTTGCTAGAAGCAAAGTGTCTAAAGATGGTTCTTTGTTAAGTTGTCATCCCTTGAGATCGGTGCCTTTTTATGACTGATTTTCTTTTGGGCTTTTTTTTTTTAATAATTCACAGTTCAGAGTTAAGCCGTTTAACACACACACACACGCACGCACGCACGCACGCACGCACGCACGCGCACACACGCACACACACACACACACAAATCCTCTGTAAATGATCAGCTACAAAGACTGCACTGAAAACGAGTGAAAAGGGTTAGGAAAGTGTGCTAAGCTGCAGCACTGTGCAGAAATCCCTTCTTTAATCAGGATGGTTGAGCCTCACATTGATATTTATTATCTTTTCTTTGGTTGTTTAAAGTTTGTTTTAACCACTCAGTTGCCAGTTTATTGCGTCCACCTAACTAAAACACGCTGGAACTCTCATCTTTGAAAGAGCATAAATGCTCATTGATTAAGAGAAGGCGCTGTTGTGCTCATTATTGTCTCCGGTAGTGTTG
>VUQK01024673.1:24410-38957 GCA_015106715.1 Bujurquina vittata
ACACACACACACACACACACACACACACACACACACACAAAATCCCCGCGACCCTGGCCATCCAGAGGCTAACTCGTAAACAGATCAGGCCACACGACAGAGTGTTTATACCTCATAGGGAGAGGGACTGCTGCACATACTGCCATCAATATAATGAGCGTTTTTTGCTAGTTTTTTTTTTAAGAAACACTGACAGTGTTACATAACTCAGTGCAAAGACAGAACCTTATGCTAAGCAGTTCCCACACTTGTCCACAGACGGGAAAATCTAGATAAACTAAAGAAAATCTTGAGACTCGTCCACATATACTGTCTGCAAAAGTGATAAGTAACAAACGTATTACCACAGGACCAAAAGGCCACTGGGAAAAGCGTACGGTGTAAAAATGTGGTGCCAGTCAGAGGACTGTGATTTATTCAGGTTTCCAGGTCAAGTGGAGATCAAGGCTGATCCTATGGGTGATTACAGCCATTGAAACTATAGCTTCAAGAGAGACAGTGAAAGGGTGAAAGTCATTGTTTTACTACTAAAATGATGTACATTTGGGACACTGTTTCTCTCACTCTTAGATGTGCTGCTTTGAGACAGATCAATACAAAGCACAGGCATTCTTGGTCCACGGCCTTGTAATTCAGACTGACTGCCAGCAGAATTGCACAAGAAATAAAATATTGCTTTTCTCTTCCATTAGCAGTTATGGAGCATAGTCTGCCAGGTCAGAGCCATCTATCTACATTATAATGTCATGATGAGATTGCTTCAACTGCAAGGGAAAAGACAGGCTCTCAGCTGAATTCCCATGTGTTTCTCGTGTGGCAGATGCAGTGAGTCTGCTCATTAAAGTCGTGTTCCTCTGAAAATGTTAGCTTTACTACTTACTACTAATTTTAACACTGCCGTGAATTGCTGTAAAGAAGTGTATGATCTAGTCTTGTTTTTATGGCTGAACACAGAAGTAATTTTAACTACTGACTGATACCACCAGTGTTTGGTTTCTGACAGCCTTCCAGTAGGAATCAGCCTGTCTGTACTTTCAAGTGTGTCTTCCTGTATGAGCAGTCAACTTACACTTTATCTTCTTGTGAGCACTATGGTTTGAATGCGCAGAATTTTCTCTTCTGCCATCCTTTTTCACCAAGTGAAATTAATTAATCTGCTCCCTGCCACATACGCACAAGCACACAAAGTGTGCCAATGTGGTGCCATTACTAAACACATTAAAACACAACATGCTAATGTGTATGGGCCCACAAGCAACATGGGGAATCTGGCATTAAGTATGGGTAAATTAGCTTTATCTGGAGCATAAAGAGGTTCCTTAACTCCATTATAGTGTTTCCCTTGGGTGGGAGGAAGGGGAGCAGTTATAGACTTGAAGCTGCCCAGCTTGCAGCTTGAGCACAAACCCACTGAGGGGCGAAGATGCCTATCGGGAGCCACAGGGCAGATGGGGGACGTTTTTTTTGCACAATCTATAATGGGGTCTTCCTGTGAGGGGGCCTGAGGAGATTCTTTTGACAGTACTTTCATGTGTTTGTTTGCTGAGCTGTGTGTGTGTGCGTGTGTGTGTGTGTGTGTGTGTATGTGTGTGTGTGTGTGTGTATGTGTGTATTTGTGTGTGTGTGTGTGTGTTTGCTAATCAGAGAGAGTCACTAAGGGCCATTAGCATGCACACCAGCACACATCTGGATACACTTCTTCTCAAACAGTTATACCTTCATAATATCTGGCAGACAGTGTGGCCTTTCAGTACAGTCTAAAATAAAGCCAGTTAAGCCTCGTAGCCCACCACCACTGACTACCATATCTGACCACACACAAACACACATACACCTGCCACCTGCTGCTGTCTTGCCACAGTTCTTATTCACGATATGTCCACCATTGCCTGCAGATATAAACATCACGTACTCAGAGCAATCAGTGGAAACAGTCTGTAAAAGATACCTTTATCCACCTTTTCAGGATATTTTTTTTTAAATTCTTGAGCTATATTAGTGATTAGAGTAGCTTTGGATGATTCAAGGTTCAAAGTTATCACCATGTAGGTCTCTGTTTGAAACTTACGCTATGATTAAGATGAGCATCCATCAATTTTCAATTCAATTCAATTCAATTCAATTCAATTCAGTTCAATTCAATTCATACCAAATCACAACAACAGTCACCTCAAGACACTTTATATTCTAAGGTAAAAACCTTAGAATAATACAATAAGTGAGTGAAGAAGAAACACTTAGCGCATCATGTGAAGCCCTCAGCAGCCTAAGCCTATTGCAGTGTAAATAGGGGAGGGTTCAAGGTCACTTAAGCCAGGCCTAACTATAAGCTTTATCCAAAAGGAAAGTTTTAGGACTTATCTTAAAAGTAGAGAGCGTGTCTGTCTCCCAAGTCCAAAGTGGGAGCTGGTTCCACAGAAGAGAGGCCTGAAAGCTCAAAGTTCTTCCTCCCATTCTACTCTTTCTTCTTTTTTTTTTAAATTCCCATTCTACTCTTAAATACCCTAGGAACCACAAGAGTTAGTGTTTTATTGGGGTGATATAGTGGTATGAGACCTTTAAGCTAAGATGGGGCCTGATTATACAAGAACTTGTATATGAGAAGAAGGATTTTAAATTAATTCTGGATTTAAAAGGTAGCTAATGAAGAGAAGCCAATAGTCCTTATCAGTCCCTGTCAGCACTCTGGCTGCAACATTTTGGATCAACTGAAGATTTTTCAGGGAACTTTTAAGACAACCCCATAATAACGAGTTACAATAGTTAAGACTAGAAGTAATAAATGCATGAACTAGTTTATCGGCATGAAGCAGAGACAGGATGTTTCCATTTTCAGAGATTTTATGCAAATCCAAGAATGCAGTCATCTGTTTAATGTGTGCATTGAAGGACATATCGTGATCAAAATGACTCCTCGCAGTGTTACAATTTATGCCATCCATAGTAAGTATCTTTAGACATTACATTTCTAAGATTTGAAGGGCAGAGTACAATAAACTAAGTTTTACGTGAATTTAGAGGCAGGAAATGAGAGGTTATCCAGGTCTTTGTGTCTTTTTTGAAACAAGTGAATGTCATCTGGCTTTGTGGATAGATAAAGCTGGGTATCATCTGCATAGCGATAAAAATTTATACTATGCATTCTAATAATACTGCCTGAGGGAAGCATATGTAAATAGAATTATTTCCAGCACAGAACCCTGTGGAACTCCATAATTAGCCCTAGTGTGTGAAGAAGACTCCACATTTACAAGAACAAACTGGACTCTGTTAAATTATTAGATACATATGATTCAAACCACTGCAGTGCAGTACCTTTAAGACCAACGCATGCTCTAATCCATGCAATAAAATATTAACAGTATCAAATGCTGTACTGAAGTAAAACTGAACGAGTGCCGAGATGAGTCCACTGTCCGAGGCTAAAAGAAGATCATTTGTAACCTTCACTAATGCGGTTACCATAATGAATTCTGAAACCTTGTAACAGTACGTACATTTGAAAGAAAATGAGGAGAAGCATCGTAGATTCACTTTCATGATGTGGCCTTTAAGTGGGTTTAATGTTAAATTCATTCAACATATCCATAAAGATTTTACAATTGCGTTCAGGAGGCCTTGTCTATGAGGTCTTAAGAGTTAACTCTGTGCAGGTGGGATATGACTATTTGCATCTCCTCCTTAAAAAGTAACTTAATGAATAAAAGAGATTGCAGACGAGATAAAGTGCAGAGACAAGCTGACCAACAGGACAATAAAAAGCCACCAATCTTGGGATTGTGATTTGTGATTTATATAGGTGTTAGGGTTAAATCAGGGTATGTGGTCTGCAGAAGGAATGAGGGGATCTAATTCAGACCAGACTTGAGTCCATGTATCAGTTAGCAGCTCCGCAGTCTGTTAACTGGTGGACTGGGCATGTTCTGTCATCTGTGTCTGTCAGTTACACTTGGTGGTTTCATATAATGCTGTCCACAAGCTGCCTTTGGTGGGACAAACCACATTAATCAGACCAGAGCTTTAAGTCTTTAACCTGGAGGGGTGGGATGTGCCCACTGACAAATGGCATTAGGAAACAACATAAAAGCAGCAGAACATGTTGGTTATATTAAGGATGGCCACAACAATGCAAAGAAGCAATAGGAAGGATAAAAAGATTTGGGATATTGTTGTATACAGTTTATACACTTTTTTTTTACATCAGTATATTTTTTTCTATTTATTTATTTATGATTAATGGTGCAATCCTGCATTTATTGTGTTTCACAGAGTACAATAATAGTAAAGGGTGTCTAGAGACCCAATGCAAAACAAAGTAGTTAAACATATTTGTGTGGTGTTCAAAAGATCTGGTGGATCTTCTCTAGGTAGACCATACAAATGGAAAGTGTTGCTTTGAAAATGTTAAATGTTAAAATTTTAACTCTCTCACTCACTCACTTGCTTTTTTTTTTTTGCTGAGTTCTCCCCCAGTGACTCAGTATTTCTTTTTTAATGTGAGCTGTGAAGGTAACTAAGTTGCAAATTTAAGGGAAAATGAGCTTGTTGCAGATGCTGCATAACTTGCATCCTCCTGATGTTCAGGATCAGCCCCAAGATCCTCTTAATGGCCAAAGTCTTTATATTACTTTTTTTTTCCACATTCTGTTTTTATTTTAAGATAAAATTCATTTGGGAGTCTGCCTTAACCAATTAAGGCCATCTTTAAATCAGAAATTATTAAATAAATACCCTCCTTGAAAAGACTATTTCAGCTTTAGCATTTTGGAGAAAGAAATGGGGCAGTGTGAGCATAGGGCAGAAAAAGTGAGCCCACCCAGTGCAGTCCAACATGCGGAGGGCAGATGCACAGGCGGGCGCACAGGGCTCCAGAGTACAAAAGGTTGATCTAAATAAGACCCAGCTGAAGTTGCTGTTTTTGCCTCAGAGCCAGCCCTCCCATTCTCCGGGTTCTCCATCTCTTACTCATCTTTGTAGGCATCTATTACTAATCCTATCACACCGTTTGACCTATGACTCGGTTCACATACTTTTTCGCATCTCTCTCCCCCCTCTTTTGTTCTGTTCTGACCAGGTGTATGTGTGGCAGATCTCGGGGTAGCAGGTAAAGTATAAATCTATAGCAGCGCTGACAACTCGCAGTCTCTGGTTCCCATTTTGTTGGATGGCCCTGCAATCAGTCACTCCTCTGCTCTTCTCCTTCCATTTCTTCCTGTTCATTCTTCTCATAGCAGAGATGGTCCCAGCACACACGTTTTTGCCTTGAAAACCAAAGAAATGTAATAAAATAAAATGCAATAAATTAAAATCATCTGTTTCAAAAACATCCACATCCCAACAAATTATATGCTGTCTGATCATTACTTGTTACTTTCTTCAGATCATGAAAGCGGCAGCATAAATTGATAGTTTTAATGATAACGAGAGCAGACTAAGTATACTTGCTGACAGGTTGCAGCCGCAGCTCTAGGAGGGGATAAGTTCCAGCTCGGTTTTCATAGCTCATATCAGCTTGATCAGTGAAACTGCCTAATGTGGACATGTGGTTCTCTCTGCATCTGTATAAAATCAGCGTCTGTTTTAAATCCCACGCAGAGCAGGCTGATAAGGTAGTCTGTTAGATTTAAAAGACCTTTAATTTAATGTTCATGCTACGTCATGCAAATTCTGTTGGAGCCTATCTCTATCAGCCTGTAAAAAATTATCTTGATGCTCGATCTTACTGGATTAAGCAACACTTCTTTTAACTATTTATCTGGTAATTTCAGAACTGATATTCCAAGAAACACCGGTACCCATAATTTGTTTAGGTGTTAGTACAGATGATCTCCTGTAATGCTGGGCTGAATCAGGTCTGCACATTATTCAAGGTCGTCCTCTCTCACATGTAGCATAGAAAAGAAGGTAGGCCATGTCAGCCTCATTCTAACTACAGGAAACATTTAGGTGAGGGTGGTGCCTGAGAAAAACATGCAGGGGTTGGACCAGAGGATGCCCCCCACCATAGACACTGTAAAAGATGAATGCAACTCTTCTGGTTGTATAGAATTCTATAGAAAAAGCACTCTCAGCTCCAGCCTCCTTTGTAGAGGAGGTGGAGTCTTGAGACAAGGGGGACTGACTCACCCATCACTGCGGCTGAGGTCGCTAAAGTAGTTAAAAGCTCTCCTGTTGGTCTCCTACTGGACCCTTCGGTGGATAAGATTTGCCCCAAGTCCTCTCAAGGCTCTGGATGTTGTCGGGCTGTCCTGGTTGACATGCATAAAAGATGGTGACGGTTGTCTCCAAACTGGGGTGATTTTCATGCGGAGATTTTGGAGGGTGTGTTCCAACCTTAGGAATATCTTACTCTTTGGTCTTCCTAGGAAGCTCAGTGTGCAGGGTAGTGGAGAGTCCGTGTTAGTCAAACCTCAGATTCAGGAGGAACAATGTGATTTCCATCCTGGCCGTGGAGCATTTTCTTGAGCATGAGGGTACGTGGAAGTTTGCCCAACAACTACATGTGCTTTATGGACTTGAAGAAGGCATCCTGTGGGTCCTGAGGGGTATGCTTTGGGACTTTGGGGCACTGAGCAACAAATTAGACTCATTCACAGTGGATGCTGGACTTCACCAGGACTTCCCTTTGGCAATGATTTTGTTCATATTTTTTTTTTTTAGGACAGAATAGGTGCAGTTAAGGGGTGGAAGGCGTTGTGTTCCTTGGTCTGAGGAGTTTGTCTTTGCTTCTTTGCAGATGATGTGGGTCTTCATTGAGAGATGACCTCCAGCTTGTATTGGGGCAGTTTGCAGCCAAATGTGAAGCAGCTGGAATAAGAATTGGCAATTTCAAGTCTGAGGTCATGATTCACAATTGGTAAAGGGTGGAGTGCCCACTCCAGATTAGGAATGATTTGCTGCCCCCAGTAGAGTAGTTTAAGTAAATCAGACGTGAAGGAAGAAGGGGACAGAAAATTGGCAGACAAACTGGTGTCCCTTCTACAGTAATGTGGATGCGGTAGTGGTCTGATGTGATCAAGATAGAGCTTAATGTGAAAGCAAAGCTGTTGATTTATTTGTTAATCTACATTCCTACCGTTACCTACAGCCGAAGAGCAGTGAACAGTGACCTAAAGAATGAGATTATGGATGCAAGTGGTGGAAAGATGCTTCCGCCAAATGGTGTTTGGGCTCTCCATTAGGGTGAGGAACCCAGTCCTTCTGGAGGGACTCAGAGTAGAGCCGCTACTCTTCCATACAATCAGGATGACTCCTGGATTCCTCCTAAGTAAGGTATTCTGGGCATGTCCCAGTACACTATTGCGAAATTATGGCTCCCAACTGGCTTGAGAACACCTCAGCATTTGTCCAGAAGTGCTGGGGGACGTAGCTGGCAAGAGAGAGGTCGGGACATCTGCTCTTCGACTGCTGCTCATGTAACCAAGACACTCATAAGCAGCAGAAAATGCATGGATGGCTCTGGGATCCCTTGCTCTGTGACCTAAGTGGACACTTTCCTGAATAACTTTCCTGACATGTATACAGTATGACATCAAATTATAAGCGCAATTTTAGACATTCATGCATTAAAACATCTGTGTATGATGAACAGGATTAGTAGTGCAGGTCAGATGTCCATTGAAGGACTCCCAGCGGATGGTGGGCTTAGATGTCTAAGCAGTAAATACAAGGCTAAAGGCCTGCTCCAGATTGACACACAAGGCTGCACTTGTGGCAGTATGCTGCTTTAAGTATCAAGGAGACAATAAAATTCACAGAACAGTACACAGGCAACTTTCTTTGTTTATCTTTCTCTGTGGCAAATCCAGGCCTCATGCCCCCCTGTCCTGCAGGTTTTAGATGTGTCCCTGATCCAACACACCTAAATTAAAATGGCTGAATCACCTCCTCAGTATGCAGTCAAATTCTCCAGAGTCCTGCTAATGACTTCTATATTTGACTCAGGTGTGTTGGATCATGGCCGCATCTAAAATCTTCAGGACAGGGGGGCACGAGGCCTGGATTTGAGAACCACTGCTCTATAGCAATCATGAAGTTAACATTAGAAATCCACATTGTAGTATGTGATTGGCCAGCATTAGTCTTGGTTCGTTGAGGTTGTGTTGGATTGAAGCAAAAGTTGAATCAGGTTCTACGTATTTTGCCAGACGACCTTTGTTTATTTGTTGGAACTTTCTGAACTGACACACCCGCAGCACGGACGGACCGACAGCATTCAAAGGAACGAGAGCGTGGGACACAAGCCAGTCCTAATTCAGTCTAAACGTTTCTTGAGTCCAAAATTTAAGTAAGCCAGATTTAAAAGAGACCAGCTACCTTCCAGCCTCCTGTGATGGAAAGTTTATTTACATAAGTACTGCTATTTGTTTTTCACTGCGTTTGTTTCTCAGTTTGAGTTTTTTAGG
This sequence comes from Bujurquina vittata, assembly GCA_015106715.1. Classification (NCBI taxonomy): domain Eukaryota; kingdom Metazoa; phylum Chordata; class Actinopteri; order Cichliformes; family Cichlidae; genus Bujurquina; species Bujurquina vittata. Next base: position 32,816 of record VUQK01024673.1, read on the forward strand.
CCATTTGGAGAAAAAAAAAATCACTGGAGCCCCATGTTATGTATCTGGCATAAAAGCTGTTAGTAATTCATTCCATTGTTCAAAATGAAAATTTTAGATTGGGAAACAGCAAGCAACAACTATATCTTTAGCACTCCGTAGCACATAAAAGGCCTTTTCCTTCCAGTAATACATGTGTTAAAGCTAACCTAACACTGTCACATTTCTCTTAATATTGAGTGTCTTTGCTTAAGCAGCAAACCAAACAGGTACTTTATGTAAAGTGCTTTGCAACCAGGCATCAAACTCTCTGAACTTCACCATCAACTGAATCCTGGCAGCAAGAAGCCACGAGATGCTTCCAGGATTTTAAAGCGCTCCAGAAGCTGATCTAAGCCTCAGTGTATCTTACTGTGTGTTAGATCTCAGTAGACCACGAGAGGGCCCGTCCATCACAGTCAGAGCGTTTACTGAAAGCTGACATAAGGGCAACATTTCACTCTGACAGTCCAGGACAAATGCCAGCTTTTACTGGACTGCTTCAGGTAGCCACAACACATCTATTGTTAAAATACGGCACGGAGACCAGTTTACCAAAAAAAAAAAAGCTTTCATTTTGACGCCGGTGGTCTCCTGCAGTTTGTTTACATCAGCTTGGTGTGCACAAAGGCTAATTTATGTTGCTAGTAAACTGTTACAGCTATTTCATGCAGGGCAGTGTGAGTAGCAAAATCTTTAGATAATGCCAGCATGTTAAGACCCAAAGATAAGCATTCTTCTGATGACGACTACTTCACTAATCTAAAGGCTTTGAATGGGTTTGTTTCCATCATACAATCATTTGTTTGCCTACAAATGGCATTACTCTGGCACCAAAATTTAATATAAACAGTTCAAAGGTTATTAGTAGCTGATTTAATTTGAAATTAAATCAAAACAGCTGTTTTGTCCAGGATTTAAAAGTGGCAGGAGATTGAAGGAAAGAGACCGACTCCCACGGCTTCTGACTCATTCCGATATGCCTGCTGGCCATAAAAGAAGGCTCAAGATTAGCTGGCTTTGACGTTAGTAACATTTGGAGATTACCAGAATACTGAAATTGCATTACACAAAGAAATCAAAGTTCAGTCTCTAATGGGGTGAAAAGATGTAAAACCTTGTAAACATCTCCATTCTCCAGCTGCTTCTGAGCTTGAATTGTCAAGTGATAAGCATTTTTTTCTAATGATGTTGTCAACATTACACTCATTTTATATTCCACAGAAAATGCTTCAAGCCTGTGCCAGTACGTTCACTATCAGCAGCCACGATAATGATGACTGTTCGATCAATGAGTCACAATTTTAGTGAAGTACTGCGCGGCCATGTGTCACCAAGTGTACACAGATTTGTTTGGACTTCTGGGATGTAGAGGTAATCTGGTTTGAGTTCACTTGCTTGTCCATGAGTGTATGTTTACATCTGTTACATCCTGTTGATGATCTTAGCGTTCTTCTTTTGAACAGTGGCATGCTTTCATTCATTTTGAGTCACGGGCTTGTAATGCATCATGTCACTAGGTGTGGACGACTTGACGAGATTTATTCTTAGATCTGAGTCCATGGCGACAAATTTGAGCTTCTTATTTTATCTGACCAACACTCCAAAATCAAAACTCTCACTCCCAGATATTAAAAAAAAAATCCTCAAACATAATGGTGTCAAATCTAATAACCAGCAGAGTGTGTGGGAAAAGCGTAAGCCTGTAAGACCTCTGTCATCTGCTCTTCATCTCTGCCTGAGGCTACATTAGCTGCCACAAGCACCACAAACTGAGACTGGACTGTTGGTGGTCAAGTTGCATTGTGGGTAGGTGCTCGAGTTTTGGGAAAACACACACACACAAAAACCACCCCAAGCAAACACAGCATACAGCATGACTGTTCTTTCCCACATGACCACTTCTGCACATGAAATACTTTGTGGTGGTTTTGTCCATTATTGCTTCAGCAGACAGAGCTGCGTTTTTCAATTATTGACACCCCCCACTCTTATTCAGACATATCAGCAGAAGCCCGGCAGGTACAAATGTGTGGGGGCTTAGGGTCTAATATTTCGTAAAGAGGCTGTATATGGGTTGTTGTTACTTTTTGTGCCAGGAATACTAGTCTCTGTCTGAGCCCCTTTATGTCTGGTGGGTTTGCACAGACTGGGACTACTGGGGGTGACCACCATGTTGGACTCCTACCTCCCAGAGTGTGTGTCTGTAATACAGAATGCCTGGGACTAAACCGCATTTAATTTTTTATACCCTTGTGACTAACAGGAGCCAGATGTAGCTGCCTATAGGGAGCTTACCATTGAAACAGTCATTTATTTCTCTTTTTCACTCTTTGTAATGAGAGGTGAATGCATGTACACACGTACACTTGTTTGCGAAGACAGATAAAAGCTACAACATTATTTGCAATACATATATTCTTAAGTAGCAGAACTGGCCTGGCTTTTCCTGTTTTGCGGTAGCATTAAATATGGGATACATTTCATTTAGAAGGCAGGGTGTGAGTGTGACCAGAGAAACATGATTTCATCATGTAAAGATGAATGAGGGTTCAGAGTGTCAGAGGACTCGCAGTCCTCTGGACACTCAGTCTGGCCCTGAGCTTCATGAAGATTCATAAAACCCGAGAGAGAGGTTAAGCAAGAACTGAACACACACACATGAACGCACACACACATAGGCAAATTACCACGCAGTTCAACTGCCATCTTTTTTCTTTTATAAAATATTCAGCATTCATCAACTCAGTAGGAATAGGCATTCACTTGAATCATGAATAGGAAATTCAAAGTATGCACCACAGCTTTCATACTCTTGGTTTTTGAACATATACTCATATTAGTACAAATAAAAATAAAAAGGTTACACAAAGCAAAAGAGTAGGGATTGGGCAAGAAGGGAGAGTGTTAATTGAAAGCGAATGTGTCTGTTCTGGCTGCTGGTCAGAGATGGGCTGGGGTCCCAGTTGGCTTCTACTTCAAAGGCCCAACCCGCCTGTCTCGAGCGCACCTGCAGCCGGTTAAACCTTGCTCTCATCACTCAGGGCGTGGAGGGACCTCTCCCACAACTCAAAGCCCTCGCCACTTATCTTTTTGCCAAAGGGCCATAATGGTCCATACTCAAGAATTCAACCTAAAATACCAGGTAACTCATACCAAAACCAATCACACACTGTGTTTTATTACAGAAAACTCACAACGACTCCATGCCACCTTCATCTCAGGTTACACGGTGCTTATTTAAGGCTTTTATGGTCTCACAAATACATACAAGTTAGTCACAAAGAGAGTCATTAATGTATTTTGTTCTGTTCTTCTTCCATGTGGAATTATTCATTTTAAAGCCATATATACAGGGAATTGTTGAAATGTGTATTCATATATCGTCCAGAATATCCATATTGTAACCTTTTTTCAGTATAAATGTAAGAATTCTTAAACTTCAAGAAAAAAAAAAACTCACACTGGCTTGCATGCAATTGTTAAAATATTCTGAATTAAATGAGTTTACAGTGGCCTCTGTCCTTGCAAAGCTCAGGGTGCCTCAAAGATGGGAAAATGTTAACAAATAAAACATAGTACATGCATTTATTATGTACAAATTCTCACTGTATTAAGAATGTTGAGGTGTGATTGATTACTGTATACTGTGCGTGATTCGGAGGTTGAAATTCTTGGATGCAGCCAATCAAGATTTTATTTTATTTTTTAAAATCTATTTATTCTGCTCCAGGTTTTAGCAGAATAAACTGTTACTAATTCATCGTGGAATTTGCTGGAATGACCTCAAAAAGTACAACTCCCCTCAGCTTACAGCTTTCTACGTGTAAAAGAAGTATTTAAGGTAAGATTTATGAGACTAAAACGCCAAGGAAGCTTAGCAAACCTAATCCAGATCAGAGCTACTTGGATATACTATATACAGTAATCAAGGCAGAAACACGCACATGATTATTAAACCTCCATTCATATTTCCTCCCCATTCCCAGAGGAAACAACAAGCTTTAAACATGGCAGGCATGCACTATATGGCAATATTATCATAGTTAAATAAAACTAAACTAAAGCTAGATCTGAAAAAAACAAAACATTTTAACTACTAAAGAAATAGACTTTTGAAAAAGTTTATTTATAAATTATTTTGTGAATTTAGAAAATGAACTAGAAAAATAAATTAAAATATAGAGGAAATATCTTTAGTTTTAGTATTTGTTAGTTTGGTAACATTTTATCAAAGTTTGCCCGATGAGGCATTGATGGCCATGTCTAACGAAATTTCTGATATTTGCCAGTCTACAAGAATGCAAGTCAGTTGCTTTCAAAATGTTCTGTATAACTGTAATGCATTGATTTTCCTAAATCTTGCCTCTGACATCCATCCATCCATCCATCCATTTTCTACTGCTTGGTCGCGGGGGCAGCAGCCTAAGCAGAGGAGACCAGGCTTCCTTCTCCCCAGGCACCTCCACCAGCTTCCCAGGCCAGCTGAAAGATATAATCTCTCCAGCGTGTCCTGGGTCTACCCCAGCGCCTCCTCCTGGTAGGACATACCTGGAACATTTCATCCAAGAGGTGCCCAGGAGGCATCCTGGTCAGATGCCCGAGCCACTCTCTTCACCCTGTCTCTAAGAGAGAGGCCAGCCACCCTTCGGAGGAAACTCATTTCTGCCGCTTGTATTTGTGATCTTATTCTTTTGATCACTACCCAAAGCTCGTGACCATAGGTGAGGGTAGGAACATAGATCGACAGCTTCCCTTTCACGCTCAGCTCCCTCTTCACCATGACAGACCACTGCAGTCGTAGCCCCGATCCGTCCGTCGACCTCCCATTCCCTTCTCCCGTCACTCGTGAACCAGACCCGAGATACTAAAACTCCTCCACCTGGGGCAGGAACTCGTCCCTGAGCCAGAGCGGGCACTCCCCCTTTTTCCAGCTGAGGACCATGGCCTCAGACTTATAGGTGCTGTGACCTTGGGTGTCCTGGTGCCATGCGCACTTCCGGACATCCCTATGTTCAAACATGTTCCTTATGGACAAACTGTTGTTTGCACATAAGTCCAATAACAGAACACCACTCAGGCTCACATCAGACAGAATGTTCCTCCAAATTATGCCCCCCAGTAGGACAATGGACAAGCACAAAGAAGGCTAGCTCAGACTCCTTCTCCACCAGAGAGAGATGACATTTCATGTTCTAGTAACCAACCTCAATAGCCAGGGATCAGTCCACCAGGACTCTGCCCTTGGCCATCACTCAACACACACTGCATCTGACCCCTGTGGCACCTCCTGTGGGTGGTGGGTCTACATGAGTGTGGACCCATGCATCCTCTTCGGCCAAATCAAACTGTTCCCTTGATCCAGCAAAGCCTTTAAAATTTGTGCTATCAAGTGATTACACCTGTATGAAATAATGACACAATTTTGAAGAAATAATCATTAAAAAGTGATTTTAGCTCTCGTTTGCATATCCACACAGTTATGTACAAGTACACAATTGCACACAAGCCTTATTTCAGAAAGTAGTCATTCAGTCCCTGTTTGTTTTTTTTATCCAATATAGGACCTTTCTTAACTTTCTGCTGATACTTCCAAATAATTATACGAAAAACACAAGCTGCTACCGTTCTCATTTCAGTAAGCATTTTCAATGCATCAGGGTTCAATTCACTGGTTCACTGTTCATTATGCTACCTCAGCTAGCTACCATGTGACCAGCTGCCCATGACCTGCAGTGTACGTCACACAGACAGCTCCTCACTCAAACAGGAAACTACTCAGCACAAAGTCAGAGTCAGTCAGATGGAACAAGGACTGTGAGCGTACTGTAAAACCAGCCAACATTTATTAAGGTAAATTTCAAATTAGATTATTTTAAAACATCTGATTCTTTAAAATGTAAATGTAAAGAAACATGGTATCCAAGCAGCAAGTTAATCACCGTGTGTATTTCTGTGCATATCAGTCTTTGCATTGCCTAGGGCATGCCTGTTTTCCAAAGACGTGCCTGAGATGTGTTAAACATCAAAGAGGCCATACAGACCTGGGTATCCCTTTGATGTCATTTGTGTCACCTGCTTTCTTTTTTGTGCATGTTTATGTGTGTGCATGCTTGAGACCTGT
>VUQK01024673.1:41970-61355 GCA_015106715.1 Bujurquina vittata
TGGTAATCATCTGTGTGTGTGTGTGTGTGTGTGTGTGTGTGTGTGTGTCTGTGTGTGTGTGTGTGTGTGTGTTTCCAGCACTGTTTCAGCACTCTCTGACTTACACATGTGGTTCATATTTAAGCCATAGTGCTGTTTCACTGGACGATTTGGCTCTGTTCTTCTAGTCGCACATTCCCCATTTTTTCTCTTTTGGTTCTGCTCTGCTTTAAGTGGTGCAGATCTCGCAAATATTTAAGCAGAATATAATAATGTGCAGTATTTTTAATGAGTTCTCTCACTGAACTACTTGATTTATTTATTAGCCACAAATCAGGGAAATTAATAATAATATGATAAACGTTTTCATCTGGGAGAGAGGTTTATGCTAAGTCTATTTTATGATCTGTTTTAAAATGAAAAGGGCATGATCAGCAAAAGGAGCAACAATAAGCAATATAAATAGCACACAAATAGTGTTAATATGCTGGGTCAATAAAATTATTAATGGCTGGTAGACAATATGTTTTATTAGAAATTATTTCAAAAATGCTTTTACAGTGGGAAACGCCTTTCAAAAAACAAAAAAAAAATCAAATATTTTTCTGATGGAATTATCTGGTTTTACAGGGTTGTAAAACAAAGGCGCCATCATTAGTTATAATAATTTCTGACTGTGGTCACGGATGAAATGCGCACAATAGGACCGTCTCCACTTCAGCATCATCACCACGCCTCAGCCCAACACTTATGCGCACACGCGCGCACCTTTCTCCATCCATCCTTTTTAATATCTCCTTCCTAGTCAAACTCTGTAACCCCTGCTTCTGCCCAATGAGCGAGAGCAGCTATCAGCAGCGAGCCCTCCCTCATCTCTCTCTCTTTCTTTCTCTCTCTCTCACAGCTCGGACACTGTCCACCGTGCACTAATAAAGGAGAGGTGCGGCGCAAGCATCCGACCCAGCACACAGCCGACAGAACCGCAGGCAGTCTCTCGTCTGAAAACACTTGGCTCCAGCTGTGATTCGGACCTTACTTTGGAACCAAGTAAACCAACCCGAACCAAGTAAAGAAAGAAAGAAAGAAAGAAAGAAGGGAGAAGAAGGATAAGGAGAACTGACTGCCGACACTTGTTGCTCGCCTTTCCAGGTAAACATCTAGTTGGCAGCCAGAATCACTCAGCGGAGAGTCTGGTGCGCACATGGCACCGACAACGCGCTCCTCACTTTGCTGACAGCCGCGCAACATGGAGCCACACACTGGATAATGAGGCCTACCTGCTGTGCGGCTGCTTTCGCATCTAACAATATAGAGTGAAGTTTGGAGTTTTTTCTGAGATTGTTTTCTTTTTCCTTTTTTTTTGGTACATTTTTTGGGGGGGCAAAAAAGCGAGGAAAAGTCATGTTGGGGTTAAACAGGATTCTCAGTCTCCGGGCAGCTCAGATGCAGCGCTGCGGTTCGCCGGGAGCCAGACTCTCATCCCGATCTTATTCGTGCCACAACGCCGGTACCAGTTCGAGGATTTATTGTGCGTGCCTGTTGCTGCTGCTGCTTGTGACGCCTCGGGTGGACTCTTCATGGTGGTGAGTCTGCATCCATCACACATACAGGCCCACCTGCGTGCCACACTGATTTATTTGCTGGAGCACTATATAACAATTAGGTAGTAATAATAATAATAATAATAATAATAATAATAATAATAATAATAATAATAATAATAATAATAATAATACAATTTAAAATGCCACAAAAATTTAGCACGTTGCTGTAATAAAGTTTGGACTACTGCCCAGCTTTATTTTCTTTCCTTAGAAAACTCTTCAGGGATCCAAAGTGAGCTCAAGTGTAACTTATGACGACTATTTTAATAACCGTTTTCCAAAAGCAAGAGAAAACTCCATTCCAACTAATTTTCCAACATCGGACAGACAAGGCGGTTATGAGGGTTGAGGCTCTGCATCAGTTAATTTATTATCGGGGAAGTACTGCACAGCTGACAGTGCTTTTCTCATCAGAACTGATGGCAACTCTGAAACCTTCTCATCCCTTTTTTTAAAAGTGTACTTTGTACATAATCTAAATGCGCTGGCTTACAATAGACAGATATTATCCGGCATTTTGCAATTTCCAAATATATTTTTCTGTCATCATTCCTCTTAAATCCAACTGATTGCGCGCAGCGCACGACGGAGCGTTAACGTGGAGGGAAAAACTAGTTCGTTAATAAGATTCAAGCTTCTTTAAGATTCTGTGTCCAAGATGCATTTTCTTCGCGGTCTGCCATGTTGAGTAATAATAACAGAGCGATAAACGTAATTTATGTCGGCGCTGTTGGCTCAGCGCGTGTGCAGCTCAGCTGGAGAGCGCGCTGGACGAGGCCGAGCAGTCATTAATCCGCCAGGTACCACTCACGAACACGAATGACTTCACTGGAACAGCACCCGAGCCAGCCGCGTGGAGCGTAGGTGAGGGGTTAACAAATATCTCCCTGCCTGCGCACTAACATAAGCGAAAATGTCCGTGCGTGTGAGTGTGTTTACAGGAGAGGTGTCTGTGTGTGGGCAGGCGTGGGGATGATGGAATGCCTAATAGTTTGTGTAGATTAAAAGCAGTTATGGATAGAGGCTATGACTGGGCATTGCTGACTTTTTTCGGGGGTGGGGGTAGGAGGTGTGAGCGCATAGGAGATATACTGCTTCCCTTAACCGTTTCATATTTTTTGTGGATGACTACCGAGTGATGACAGGGACCGATCAGGGGCTTTAGCACCTCAGGGTGGAAGCAGAAATAGTTTTGGGATGTTGCACAAAAGAAATGAGAAAAAAAATAATGTTCCCTATTTAATAAAATAGCTATAAATTTTCATCTGAAACGCAGAACACACATATAGCCATTTTGGATTAACTGAGGGTAATAAAATGAAGACAGTGAGTGATGCTGACATCCATCCTTTATATGTGCTTGTGGCTACCACCACGTTTGACTTATGTTCTGACGGCCAAGTTCTTTATGTGTAACAAAAAAGAAAACTAAGAGCAGACTCAATTTTTTTCTATCTTTAGATCATTTTTTAAACAAGATTTTGTCCTAAAATGACCCAAATATATGTTTCCTCCCCCCTTTTGCATAAGCAACGGCTGCATCATTTAAAGTCAGCAGGGTTCAGTATCACCGTGACTCCTGCTTGTCTTTCTCTTGTGATCCACAGCACAGCAAGTTGTTTTAGACCTGTGGATAATGATTTACTATCCTATAAAATCCACAAGTCCTCCTTAACTCTCAGAGAGCGCAAGAGAGAAGAGAGAAAATTAAGTGTGAATTGCTGCTCTGGCACTTTCCTTTGATGAGCACTCTGTTCTTTTTTCCTCCCCTCTAATCCCTCTCTGGGGAGTATAGAGTCTCCAGTCTCCATCCTCTTGCCCGGCCTCATAAAACATGACCACACAGCTACAGGCTCCCTGGCCTCTCCTCGCTGACCCGCCAAAGGATTGTGGCCACCAAGCTGCAAGAAGTCTCGTGCGCACACACTGAGAGGCACATCACAATTAGAGTTTATTCTGGGCAATCTCAATGCACCATTTATCTTGATAGGACACTGTAAAAGTCTGTTTTATTATGGCAGGGAGAAAGACTGCAAGAGGCATGCAGGAGAACAGTGAGCAAGATGAGAGCAATCAGGCAAAGGACAGAGGGGAATAAAGTGAGTAAATGGGTTCTTAGTTTGACAGGGTTATTGGAGGCCCCAGACTTCGTGCTCTGATTTGTGACAGCATGATTTCAACTATTCCTTTGGGAAACATTTAAAAACACATACACACACAGGTCTTGTGGGGAGAGGTTAAGTGCTTATTTATTTGGAGAGCGGAGTAAATGGTTTCCACTCCCCTCCTACTCGCAAACCTTAAACTGTTAAGTGTAGTGAACTCTGACTCACAGAGGACTGTAACTGCAGCTCTCCTTCATGCCACTCACCACCTATGGGTGTGCATTTCCACTTGCGCATACATGTTCATACAAGGGCACCAGTGCCTAGTAATCAATCGGAATATATAAGCAATCACTTCTGCCTGCTGTCTTTTGAATATGAATGGCCACGCGATTGTGGATTCAATTCCAAATGAGTTTAAATGTGTTTTTGTTTGTTTGTGTGTGGCACCCTCAGGTACATCGGTGCACTAGGCGCGCGTGTAATATGTGATAACATCCCCGGCCTGGTGAACAAGCAGCGGCAACTTTGCCAGCGCCACCCTGACATCATGCAGGCGATTGGTGAGGGAACCAAAGAGTGGATCAGAGAGTGCCAGCACCAGTTCAGACACCATCGATGGAATTGCAGCACACTGGATCGTGACCACACTGTCTTCGGACGTGTCCTGCTGAGGAGTAAGTCTGTGTGCGTCTTCATGTACATGTTTGAAAACTAAATGTGATGCCAGGATGCACAGATAGTGAATCTGAGACCCGCTTGTTACTACATGAAGCCTCATTCCCATTTTTCCTGTTCATTTTTTTCTTCTTTATCTGTCACTCCTCTTTGTTCCTCTGCCTTCTTTCTTTTTTTTCTCCTAATTTTTCGTATGCTAGTACTCCATGTTTACAGTCACTAATGGACTGTTGTAATGCCTTATGCCTCATCAATAAACACACACATATCTAGACGTGGGATTGTCGTCATTTTGTTTTTCAGCCCCTGCCAGTAATCTCCACTTTGCAGCATGGTCATGCATACACGCATACATATTTCCCCTCAGTCTCTTTAGGCAGCATATGTATAATTCATCCTTTTGAACAGCTTTAGAAGTGAGGACAGTCTGAATCATGAACCTTTTTTTTAATAATAGGCATACTGGCCACGCAAAACACTCACTTTAGCATTAAAGATAAAATGATACTTTATTCCTAATGATTTTGTTTTGCAACGATCCCATAGTAGCCAGAAGTAAATCAATATTGTTGCATTCTGAATGCACAACACGAATGCAGCATTGTGCCTGCAAGTCACTTAGGAAAGAGTGTGACCATCATGCTAAACCTTTCGGATTATATGCATGGATTATGCTTTTTGTACTTTGTTGCATTTTTGAAAGGCATAGAAGGAAATGCTTCACTTGTCGCAGTTCATTGTTGTATCAGGATGCAGGTTGCATGAAATAGATGTTTGTTTACGCAAACTCATTTTCTGATATCGCTGACTTTCCACGGCTTGTTACTATGCTGTTTCCAGCTATCCCAAGCATGTGTGGGGGCTGATGATGCATGGAAAAAAGTAGCAGATATGGAGATAAAAGCTGCCTGTGTGTGTATGGCGTGGAGAGGAATAAACAGTAATGTAGATGTAAATATTTAGAGAGATATTCTCACTGTCAGACAAACATCGCAGGTTTGAAAGATGACCAGCAGTGCCCTCCTCAGCCCTCTCCCACATGCACCCCCTCAGCACCCACTGCCCCCATCTCCTCACAGACGAAATGGGACACTCCAGTGAATACGGAGCATGCAGGTTGGATCACACAAACTCTGACAGAGCAGAGTGAATGTGAAACTTGTTTTCAGATACAAGTGTCCCACCCTTAGTTAGCTAAAGTGCTGGTATTTTCATTTCATGAAACTTAACCCTTCACCACATTTCAGAAGAAAACGTAGCTTCACTAATGCAGCTAGGTGCTAAAAGCTTTAAATTAAAAAATGCAACTGATTCAACACTGCTTTAGCCTAGCCTCCAGGTTATCAGACAGAAGCAAACATCTTTATAAGGAGGTCACACGGGGTTGTTCAGCTGTAAATAAGAAGCGTACGTCAAACATGGACATGAGAATTCAATATCAATATTTTTCAAGCCTGGGTACGTTGGATGACTGTGAGCTAGATAAGCGAGACGTGTTGAGCGGGTCAAAAGAAGCTTTATACTTTTAGGAGATGAATATTCTTAGAAAATGAAGCCAAAATCTGCCTGTTACATGCTATGTGATAAGATGACATGTCAGTCTGAAGCTGGGCACTGAACAAAATAGGCTCGAGCAGGGTCCTACAGTAGAAAGACTTCATCTAAAGAGCATGGATGCATTTCTTAGCAATCTAGATTTATACTTTTCCCTAAACAATTATTTACTTGATAAATTATGAAGTGTTGATGTTCATCAAGTCCATCCAAATACTGATTTTTGCCATGTGGTTGCTCAGAGCGAGATTGTGAATAAAATTATTAGGGGACTTAAAGGTTTTGATAACATTTCATGGCTAATTTCTGTTCAAATATCTTGATCTGGGCAGACTGACAAACTAAAGCCGCATGAAAATGGACATGCTGGGTTGAAATTCATAGGCAGACAATTTTACAAATAGAGAGCAACAATTTTATTTTGGGTTCCTTATTTTCTTCTGCTTGTTTTCAGCTTTGAGCACAGAGACGCCAAGTAAAAATCGTTTTTATTACATCGATAAAGTGTCTAAAAATGAAGAAGCTCCCATGCCTCTTGCTGCCATGTTTTTTGGATTATTCATTCCCAAATGTGCTGCAAAAAGCAAGTGTGACCAAACACTATATCTAATTCTCTCTGCGTCTTTGGCCAAACAAAAGATGAGTCATATTCTAAAGAACGAAAGAGACCAGAAAAGAACAGATGAACGCAGCAATGGTAGATAATGCTGTCATGACATCACCCTGGCGCTGATTAATGGGGTATCACTGTGTCTGTATTCAAACAATTTATGTGAGCAGAGGAGAGCCCCACAGCTAGGATTATTTCCATGATAATATTTAAACAGAGCTGGTCTATACTCCACTTCAGGCCTGATATGCCCCGTCAGCTGCACCTTCTTGTCCTAATGGCTCATACCTAGGCCCTGTCATGGCATTTTGTGTATTTGTGTATGCATGATAACATGCGGGCTGCGAAGTCTTTGGCACTCAGAGAAGCTATTGTATGGCACAATATAAGTAACTGCAGTCTGTATTCAGAAACAGATTGTGTTATTCTACCCTCTACCCCCAACTAACCTCTGCTTCTCTTTTGGTTTTCTGCTTTCGCTCTCAGGCAGCCGTGAAGCAGCATTCGTCTATGCCATTTCCTCAGCAGGGGTCGTGTACGCGCTCACTCGAGCCTGCAGCCAGGGGGAGCTGAAGACGTGCAACTGCGACCCCCACAAACGTGGACGAGATAAGGATGAGAGAGGAGAGTTTGACTGGGGTGGCTGCAGCGATAACATCAACTATGGGATAAAATTCGCCAAAGCCTTCGTAGACGCCAAAGAGAGAACGGTCCGAGATGCTCGGGCGCTCATGAACCTACACAACAACCGCTGTGGCAGAACAGTAAGTGTGTGATTGCACAGACAATCCATGATGCTGATGTTTCAAGCGTTGATTTAACAAATTTTAAAAGAAAACATACTGTATTTGCTCACTATCTTCTAGTGGGATATATATATACCAGCACAGACAATTTTAGTTTAATATTCCCAATCATCACTGACTTTCAAATTTACACCTCATTTTAATGAAAATGATCCCAACTCTGCATCCCACCTCTGTTGTTATTGTTATATATAGGAAAACCATCTAGGCAGAGCTGGAAACAGTCTTGTCTTCATATGTTAATTCATATGTGTAAAAGTGAATCAGATTCAGCTTGTGGTGTTTACAGCAATAAGAAATGCATTACAAAATTCAGCAGGAACATCTCTTTCCAGAAATGATATCCTGTATAATTTGCTGGCATCACTTCCATGAGAGGCTTTGTCTTCAGCTGGAAGTAGAGCCAGTGAAAAATCCAAACATCACAAGCGAAATAAGTTAAAACCTGAGCTGAAAAAGCTAAAATTACCTGCGAGACAACGTATCACAAGAGGTGCACTGAATATACCATAACTTGTGTAAAATAACTCTTAAAAACACTCCTGCAATGGTGCTGCATTCTGAAAATATGCAAAACCAAATTTAATGATGTCTAAAACACTGACAGTTGACTCTCCTTCACTTAGGCGGTGAAGCGCTTCATGAAGCTGGAGTGTAAATGTCACGGAGTGAGCGGCTCTTGCACACTACGGACGTGTTGGAATGCCATGTCAGACTTCAGGAAGACGGGCGACTACCTGAGGAGAAAATACAACGGGGCTATCGAGGTGATGATGAATCAAGATGGGACAGGTTTCACTGTAGCTAACAAGGCCTTCAGGAAGCCCACCAAAAATGACCTGGTCTACTTTGAGAACTCTCCGGATTACTGCCTGCAAGACAAAGCAGCAGGTACGACAGCAGAACTGAAAGACGGAGAAGCATTTTCTCATGGATGTTGATGGATGGCCCCGACTGTGTTATGTTTTAGGGGTCTCATGTGTATGTTGTGTGTATACTCATGCATGACTAGTGTGTTTGTGTGTGTGTGTGGGTGTGTGTGAATGCCCATGTATGTGTGTGTGCAGTGGTAGTCAGATAACACAGCAGGCCTCTCGTGTGATGTCTGTGGAAGCTAATATCCTTGTACCCTGAGGAAACGGTCGTTGACGGCCGTGACCACCTGACCTCTGTCAGTCTCTGACAACACAAACACATAGACACACAACCCCATAGTCAGGGGATGTCTTCATCAACCTTTACGTAATGCACCTGATCATTTATGGCTGATTCTGATGGTAATTCAGACAATTTTTTGGGTGGGTGGGTACTGACATCAGCACCTACATCACTGAGAAGCCCTGCCCAGTTCTCCCTCACCCTTGCTCCCTTTGTCTGCCTTTTCCTTTACCCCTCATCAATCCTCCCCCCTCTTTCTCACCTTCCCAGTGGAATCCACAGCCTAAGGACACAAGCAGCTAATTTAATTTCTGTCTGTCACAGTCTCTCTCCCTCTCTGTCTGTCTGAACTAAGCATAGCTGGAGGGCAAGTGGGCCTCAGAGTGTGAGAGCCTGTCTGTCTGTCACGCTCCACTGTCCATTTAACCCTCACACACACACCCGTACACACACATAGAGGGGCTTCAAAGGGAGCAGTGGCTTGGGAAAGGCAGTGTAACTATAGGCCACTCTACCAACACCGCATAGTTGTGTGTGTGGGTTTGTTGTTCTATGGGCAGCTTGTTGTGATAGGTAGCAGTTCAAACAGGGAGCTTCTCACACCAAACATGAGCGCTAATCTCTTTTGGGATGACATTCACATAAGACGCAGACAATATGCAATGGCAATTGCCATATTGAGCGCTATGATACATTCACTGATGGTGGTTAACATGTTTTGCTGGTCTAAGATCAGACAACACAGACAATGAATAAGATGAAAAACATAAAGCATATTTTGAAAAGATTCATATTTGTATCACAGCGACTGCAAAGTCAAGGATAAACTTGCTTACAGCACATAATCAAAGATGGTAAATTTAAAAAAAAAGTCAATTGTGTTACTTAGTATTTCTGTTTTTAGCTACCTTTCATTAACACCACAATCTACCTGGGATCTTGTGGGCTGATCTCATATTCACATCTTATTTTTTAAAATTAAATCTTAATTAATATTAAGGCTCACTTTTGGATCTCAGAGTTGTCTCTGGGTCTTGCCACTTGATGCCAAGAATCTGGTGAAGGGAGTGCTGCTGGGTGTGCTCAGCCTTTCTGAGATGGTGTATATGTGTGTATGTGTGTGTGTGTGTGTGTGTGTGCCTGAGAAACTTCAATTTTTTGAGAAATAGGTGCTCAAGTTGTAATATAGAAAATACATAAACACATTTTTTTCAAAAGCTGGAGCAGGGCTATGTTTACCAATGTGTTATTTCACATTTTCATCTAACAAACTCTGTAAATGTTTGGGAACTAAGCAGACCAACTGCTGTAGATCTGAAATGTTTTCCCATACTTGTTAGTTATAGGATTTCAGCTGCTCAACAGTTTGAGGCCTCCTTTCATAATGTGCTGAATGTTTTCAGTGGGTGATGAGTCTGTACTGCACGCAGGCTGGTGAAGCCATACTGCAGGAATACTTGCACAATGTGGTTTGGTGTTGTCTTGCTGAAATAAGCAAGTCCCAAATGATTATTTGGACAGCAGCCTTTGGGAAGAGAGGTTTTTATTTGCTGAGAGTTGCACTAACAGTGTGAGTTCAGTTTCCAGTAAAGGAGCTAATGCATGAATGCAGCGTAAACATCACAGACAGTACAGATATGACCATGTGAATTTTGGATATGAAAGTAGAGGGGCTAGTCCAAATAGGTTAAATAAGTTCTGTAGATAAGCATGACATATACTGTATTGTTTGTATATTGTATTATATTGTTAAACTGCACGTTGCCCTGATTTAAGCTGGATCGCAAAGAATTTTCTGTGGATTGGTCCACTGCTTATTTCTCAAATTGGTAGGGTACACAAACAGAAATGTTTCTTCAGTTACTTCTTTCAGTTCTTGTTTGTTTCAGCTATGGTTAGCTGAAAAAAAAACTATATAGCTGAGTATATCCTTGTGTATAGAGCCGCTTTTTGAGTAAGAATTGATGAGAATTGAACTATAACGGGTCACTAAAATGAGTTGATCTTTTTTACCATTACTAGCTAACTCTTGCACTCTTTTTCAGGTTCCCTGGGCACAGCTGGACGGGTCTGTAATAAGACATCACGTGGCACAGATGGCTGTGAGGTCATGTGCTGTGGGCGTGGCTACGACACCACGAGAGTCAAGCAAATCACCAAGTGCGAGTGCAAGTTCAAGTGGTGCTGCTCTGTGGAGTGTAAGGACTGTGAGGAAGCTGTAGACATCCACACATGCAAGGCCCCCAAACGAGCTGAATGGTTGGATCAAACCTGAGGACACGCCCCCTATGCTCCCCGTAAACCAACCCCGCCCCTTTCCCCTGTGCAGGATATCCTGTGGAACATGGCATTCTGGGAAAGTTTGTCCAAAAGTGCTCTGCGTCTCCGCCTTCCGCTTCCCCCCCCCACCTCGACTCAATGCATGGCTTTTCTACCTGTCTCTGTGAAAGCACTAGAATTCAGTACCCGTCAATATGAATTAATACCCATTAGCCCCTGTTTGTGAATGGCCCTGTGAATGAACTGCTGGGATCAGATGAACAGTGATTCCAGTGATACCACTTTGGGGTTCAGGTGGATTAGGCTCTCACAGCCTTTTTTCTAGTGCGTGGTTCTGGGGAAAAAAATGGTTTGCTGCTTTCATGATGCTTTAAAGACAAATTTTTACATTAACTGAGCCTTCAAACGTATCCAGTATTATTACCACAACATCATATACTCACATAATTTTGCTTCATTTTTGGGGGGAAATACACTTTTACCTAACAAACAAAAAAACAAAAAAAGAAAAGAAAAAGAAAAAGAAAGCTGTTTAAAGTGATTTATTTAAATTGTAAAGTGTTGTTTCATGTCTTATCTGTGGATGAGACTGCACTACATTGGCTGACAAAAGGAGCAAGAAGAGCACTCCCATTACTGTGATTATCTGGTGTACTCTAGTTTTCAGTGTGGAAGAGAAACTGCTGCTGAGAAGAAGACAAAGAAAACCAAGGCCTTGATGGCCATTCAGTCACACCAAACCACGACTTCAGACAGATTTCACCTCTCTGCTCTTCAGCTTGCTTGTATAACATTGTGTATACTGCCTTATCTAAGCAGATGTTCATATGAAATATATGGTGCATTAGTCTGACACTGGAATCTTTGTTTTTTGTTCAGATGAGCATTTATATTGAGGCTGCAGGCAGTAATATAAAGAACGCAGGGCTAATCTGTGTGACAGACAAAGTGACAGTGAGTAAACATTGCACTGCTGTCATATACACATACCTATATACACATCAATGGTGACCACCATGAGCTGAGACGCTGGTATACTAATAATATAATATATGTCAGTACAAAGGCTGATTCTGTGTGGGTTGGGGTGGGTGTGTGATATCAGTCAAGGGGAGGGAAGTGTTTGATTAAAGGCCCAGGTTAAACCCCAACCCCTGCTGGCCCTTCGCTATGTGGAATTCCAGGTGGGTCCCAGGCTAATGACTAGATGGCTGTAATTACCCGGGGCTGTTGATAGCTGGTGATTGGACATGGTTGTGCCACAGAGGACCTAGTGTGGGCTCCTGCTGGGACCACATTTAATCAAAGGCTTCTTGGCCGGCTTATCAAAGGGAATACTTTTCCAGCAATCTTCTTTGCCTCGGCCCCCTTAGCTCCCCAGACTCTCTGTCCAGTTCAGTCTCTGTTATATTAGAGTCCAGAGACTCCTGATAAGATATACGGGATATCACCACACACAAGAATGAAAAGTAGTGTGCACGTGTATGCTTTTGGATGATCTGACAGATAAAGCTTTAAACCGCTGCTTCTTCACTAACCATTAAATCTGTCTCATTAAAATTTGTTGCAAGGTTATAATCATGCGGTTTTAGAGACCATCCTTTCTTGACTTCAGCACGGAGCGATCGTCTCCAGGCTCTCCCCATCTCCAGGCTGTCGTCTGGAGACCACAGTGGTCTTTTAATAGCCATGGGAGGCCAATATCATTAGATAAGATAAGCTTTATTGTCCCTTAGGGTAATATTATCAAGCGGTTCCAGTCACTGAGACTATTCTAGTGCCAGCGTCCGGTGGCAGAGTCTATCTGTGTCCTAAATGCCAGGCTGAGAGCATTCCATTTGCAGAGTATGACAGGCAAACCATTACTCTTTGCAGCTGGCAGGCAGCAGTAAGAGAAGAGGCACGCTATACTGAGGGCAAGAATATGGCATCAAACACAGAATGTTTAAAGGATACATCACTTTTTTTGGGAGCTTAGATCTTATCCTGTTTGGTTATTGGTACAATAGAATACAATAAATACACAAGTCTGCAAAGATCTATCACATATTAGAGACTACTTTGCTAAAACTAAGCTTCTTGAAGTGCATCCACATGGCTTTGCAGTGCAGAGAGGGATTATTTAATGAGTACTGACATTAAAGGTTTGCCAATGTGTTCTGACTTCCAAACAAAGTAGTTTAGAACCCTATTTTCTCACTTTGTAGCAGTGTTGCCATGTTTCCAGTTCTCAGCAATTAACTTAGTGGGTTATTATCAAAATCAATACAAACAATGGCCAAAGCTGCAACATAAAATCTGGGCTGTAGTAAATTAGAGTTATCCTTTAATTCCACAAGGCCAAGTAGCCTGACTTGGATCATTGCTTTCAGAGGAGCTTTGGGGTAAAGTCACAAGGTATAAGCTCTGTTCCGATGCAGTTAAATTTTCTGGATTTTCTCTTAAAAAGAAATAGTGTTCCAACTGGTATACTGGCACGCATTGCTGAAGTATCTCTAGATAATTAGTTTTTATAATCTTCCTCAATTCTTTAAGCATTTTTTTAAACACTTGTTCTATATATTCTCTATCTTTCTGTCTAAGCGCCCTCTGTGTCTCACTAATGACAGAAAGATTTATAAACCTTATGTCCTGGCTGTAATGCATGTCAGTCGGAGGTCTGGTAGCCAAATGACAACAACTCTGAGTATAGAGGATGAACGCTTGCATATATATCTGTGAATGTAGGTGCACACACACACACGCACGCACGCACGCACGCACGCACGCACACACACACACACACACACACACACACATAGACCCAAGCTTAGAGTGGAAGGAAGACACTGAATTAAATAGGTAGATGCAGGACAGAAAGAAATGTATAAGGTTACGCAGAAACCTGGCGGGCATGTTTACCAGCAGATCCTAATCTGAGCAAAACTATGTTCCCCACTATTCATCATCATTACCCGCCCCGTGTGGCACATCCCTCTGACTGCCCTCCCTCCTCCTCCCCACCTTCAATATAGGCGCCTGTTGGTGGGAATCTGCCCAGAGATCCACCTAGGGGGTGGTCCGGGTGTCAGCCATGTGATCTGTTTTGCACACATATTCACATGTACATACCTGCAGGCTGGTATAGCACCCCATCAGTGCTCCTTGAACAAGCCTATCACCTGTCTGGTAAAACCTTCAGTGTGTTAGCAGCCCTTCCCACTCTGTCAGTCACCGATCATGACAAATGCATCCAAATACATGTGTTTGTGTATGTGTGCAACAGGATGAGTTTACCCCTCAGGGTGAGAAGAACCAGTTTTTTCCCTCTATGTTTAATGGCAGTCTGCTAGGGTCAGGGGTCATAAAGTTTAGGTGTATTAACAGACAAGCTTTGGCATTATGAGCAGAAATGATCTGGCGCCTGTTGACACCTCCTAAACATTAACAGCTTGCTCATATTGCTAAGCTCCTCTCAGGTTGGCCAGCAATGAGGTAAACCCATTCAGAAGAACACCTGCTTTGATGGATTTAAATCTGGTCTGCAGTGAGTTGTTCACTCTTGTCAACTCTTCCATTCATCTTTTATTCTTTTGCGCTGCCTCTATTTGATGTGGTGGGTGTCAGCCATTAGGCATTACATGGTGTAGCTTTGCAGAAACATGGGTTGAAGGGCTTTGAGAGCACCAGGAGGTGCAGATTTGTTAGGGAGCTCAAACTAATATTTACATGACCTCCCAAGACCTGCCTCAGGGGTGTGGAGACAGAAAGGGGGAAAAAGCACAAGTATGAATTTGAGTATATGGTTTAAGTGGGAAAAAGGGATTATGACATTAAAGATTAATGTATTAAGAGCCTCTGCATACCCCCGCCCCCCATCATCGTTCACTAACTGCTGCCTTTGTTCTGCCATTCATTATAATGAACAGCAATGCATTTTTGTACAGTACTGCAAATCAAACACTATAGTGACAACTGCAGTTTTAGCAACATATTGGTCTAGCCGTTTTGCCAAATTAATTCTGCCAAGAGAAACTTGAATTCTTGAGTTCTTCTAAACTATTTCAGTACCCGCACACACACTGTTACAGGTACATTTCCGGTGCATTAACGACTGCTTCAAAAACGTACACATACAACCGTATACCAGTGGACCTATAGGAATTTTCCAGAGTAGAAAGCTCGATTGACCTGGTCCATCACCAATTTGTCATCACTAATATATTTGTGATTTAACTCCTGACTGCTGGGCCAGAAGTCAAGCTTAGTGCTGGCTTGAAGAATGCACAGGCGAGAGAGTCAGACAGTTAGAAAGTTAGCTACAGGGAATTCTTCACAGTACGAGGTGTAGGCCGCAATGTGACAAGGTCTGTATATGTGTGTGACGGTGCGAGTATTTTTATCTCCCTCCCTGTGTGGGAATTTACAGATACACCTCGCAAGGCACAAACAACGGTGACCTGGAAAAATAGTCGAAATTCCACCAGCATACCAGGGAATCTGGGGGTTTGAGCTGACAATACACACGCAAGACAGAGGTGTGGGAAGCGGGAGAGATACAGGGTCAGGGTTAAACTGTGTAGGCCTCACAGATACAGATACCAATGAGCGATACCAGCTGACGCACAGTGATGCTGAC
This sequence comes from Bujurquina vittata, assembly GCA_015106715.1. Lineage (NCBI taxonomy): Eukaryota > Metazoa > Chordata > Actinopteri > Cichliformes > Cichlidae > Bujurquina > Bujurquina vittata. The sequence goes on from VUQK01024673.1 coordinate 57,363, forward strand.
ACTAACAGTGATACCATGGCTACCTTAGTGGCATTGATAGATAGTGCTGAGCCATCCTGGAGTGCACAGATGATCAAGCCAAAACTCTGTTCATTTTTGTGACTTCTAATCAGCATGCTGTGCCAAAAACATACATTCTTGTTCCTCAAACTTCTACAAGTGAGAACAAATATCTAGTGTACCATGCATAATTTTGAAGGGTCTGACTGTTGAATGTTAAGAGGCAAAAAGTAAAAGCACCTACTGGAGTGTCTACCTGTAGTCAAACATGTTCACAGCTGTGTGTTTGTTGATGCTTAGAGTGGTGTCGATATGTTTATCAAATCACTGGAGTCAACATCCCTCTCTCAGACTCCTACACTCCTCACCTTGAAAAACACAAACCACTGAAGATACACACAAATTCAGCCATGTTACAGATCCTGAACTCACACCACACAAACAAACACTCTCTATGTGGAATGTGTTGTTTGTGTTTTGAGGTGCATTTTCCTTCAGTGTTCATTTCCCCGAACACGCTGTAGATCTACACTGGCACTGCAGTCGGCCCAGACACAGTATGACGGAAACCTGGCATTATCTTTATCTTCATGTCTTTTTCCCCCTCGGTTGTTCTCTTGACATCTACAGCCATGTGGAGAAGCGACTATCCTCCCTGCTTCCCCCGTCTAGGATTCACCTTGTAGCCACACTGAGACAGTTGATCAGGAGCAAGGACACGGTACAGTAGCTCCAGTCGCTCAGTAAACAGTGGTAAACAGAGCAAGCGCTCGGCATGAAATGGAGGAATACTGTGCACAAAACATTTACACAGAGCTGCCACGGGAACAATATCATTTCAGTTTTACAATAAAGTGCTGGTCTAACAAAAACAACAGACGGAAACTCATCTGTCCTTCTCCCTGGTCAGACTGACTTGTTTATGCTCAGGCCTCCCACTCTGAGTAAGGAGATAATTCAATCAAGTATAATAGAGCTTTCACACAAGCTTAACCCAGCTTTAATCCTAATGCTGTCAGACCAAATCTGGAGCCTGATCTCATATATCTAGAATTTTATTCTATTCCGCGCCGACAGATGAGAGGTTTTACATTTACTGTTAATAATTTCACTTTTTATTATGGAAATCTGAGGCGCTACTAAACACATAAATAATTACAGATGAATCAGATCTTAACATTTTACAGTTTATTTGGATTTTTTTTTTAATAAAAACAAAACAGAAAGGTCATAAAGACACTAAAGAAGTTTGGAATAGATGGCATAATAATGCAGCGCAACGCCCTGCATTATTAAAGATAAAGGTTTAGGTGGAACATAGAAGCTATATACTGTGACCGGTGTCCCAATTCCTGAAAGAGTAGTGGTATTTTAATTATACCCAGTCTGCCAGAGAGGCAGGGGCACACCACACCTTTTTTTGGCAATTCTCCACTGTGTCTACATCTCCCTCCAGTAACTACAGCCAACTGCTGACATTGTTTTGATCCATCTCAGAATGGAAAACTGTTCCTCTTACGCACAGACTGTAGGGGCAGCCAGCAGCACTATAGTTAGTGTACATTATACATCACACATGGAACTTATGAACGTATTGTATATACACTGTTCATGCACAGATCCATGCCCATAGTGTAGATGCAACAGATGAAGAATAATTCTTCATATCCTTCATATATGTTGCAAAGCTTGTGCAGCAGCATGCAAGTTTACTAAATGACCAGCACCTCTATTCAAACATATGTGCAGCATTTAATGAAAACCCTAAAACTGAGTCACAGAATTGGATTTAAAGGCTCTGCCTTGATATTAGTGTAAAGAAAGGTGCAAGCTGGAAAACCATTTGATTTGAGCCATATCAAAAATGTTTTCCATTCTGAGAATTTCGATGTCAAATGTACATGACTTTTTATGCATGCACGTGTTAAATACAAGTGGGTAGCGTGATTTTGTACAATGCTAAGATAAAGTGCACTCACATCTTCATTACTGGCTAAGAGATCCAAATCTATCAAGTGTCTGAACTGGGATAGTTTAGAGGACAGTAAACAACAGTCTAATGTGTTTATCAGACACTAAAGCGCACACCAACAGCTGTTTACCACACAGAGAGCCAAAATGCATACAACAACAGCACCAGGAACATGTAGTGTGATGGAGCTGCACACTGTAAGGGGAGGTGATGTAGAAGGGGGTTTGTCTGTTGTTTGTGTAATCACCCTGCATGGGAGTATCCAGCTGCTACAATATACCTTCTAGCACAATAGTTTAAACAGAGAAGGGAGAGTGAGACAGTGAATGGTTTAAGTCAATCAAGCAATTGCATTTCAATTAATAAAGGCAATGCCTGACAAACGTACATGAATCTATGCATAAGAGTAACCTTAAAAAACTGAAATATTTTCCATGAATATAGTAAATGCAAACAAGGCATACAGTTCTTTACAATTTTACATTTAGATGAAAATGACATAAAAGAATAACCGCAAGCACCTGTGAATTTCTAAAATGGCCTCCATATGTGTTTTATAAAAACAAAAATTATGGCATATGTATTCATGTTCATCTCTCCGAATTATGACATGCTTCAACACATGAGCTGAGCACTATTTTTTAAAAAAAATATGAAACAAACAAATAAAAAACAATGAAGTGTTTTGAGAAATATGCTAACTTACGCTCTTGCTGTGAGCAGGATGAAAAAAATGGCTCCTGTCCATATAATAAATATGTTATTTCTGTGAGCAGCCTGTTAGACTAGCAAAGTTTAGTGTAAAGACTCAAAACAGCTTGATTGGCTTGGTTCAAAGGTAAAAAAAAAATTAATCAACCAGTCCCTTTAAAGTTACTATCTTAACACTGAAACTTGTTTTAAGACAGCGATTGTGAAAAGTTATATTCAATTGCGGAAAAAAAGCAACACTACCAGCCCCTGTTTGTCTCCAGCACCAAAGTTAGAACAGGTGCGTGGCACACGTGCAGCTCTACCCTGCTTCAGACTTTAGTGCTACTGCTGGTGCCAAGAGAAAGACAGCACTGAATGTAAAATAAGTCATGAGAGAACATACACACTTTACTATAAGTTACACCTCTTTAACTGCTTGGTAATGCAGCAGCTCAGTGCATTTAGCCATGAAGACATAGACAAGATGGGCTGCTGATGTTCAAACTCAGTATCAGAAAGGAGAAGAAAAAACTTATTTAAGTGACTCTGAATGTGGAATGGTTGTTGGCCTCAGAAGGGCTGGTCTTAGTATTTCAGAAACTGCTGATCTAATGGGATTTTCCTGCATAACCATCTCTAGGGTTTAAAGAGAATGGTCCCGAAAAGGGAAAACATCTAGTGAGCAGCAGTTCTCTGGGTGAAAATACCTAGTTGATGCCAGAGGTCAGAAGAGAATGGCTCTGATAGGAAGGCAGCAGTAACTCAAACAGCACTGGTTTGAAGCAGGATGTCCAGAAAAGCGTGTCTGAAAGCACTCAAACTTACTGCTCCAGAGAAAAATAATAGTCACTCTGAACCCCTTAGAAAAAAGTTATTTTGATCAGCAGATGGTGAAATTGTGCAATCTTATCTGTGTTGAATTAATAATGAACATGTTAGTGTCATGGTCCTGGGTCAGCTACCCAGTATTTTGAGTTTGTTGAACCCTTTCAGTTTAACCGTGCTGCTTCCCAACGTCCTGCATTTGGGTCCTCACTATTTCCACGGTCCACACTGTCAGTAGGCTACTGAGTTTACATTTTTAACAGCGCTATCTTGTCTACCGTGTACACGTATTTTGGTTGTTTTGGTTACATGGAATCACGCTATATTTTGACTGGCCTCGGTAACTTCCTGACTCCCTTTAACACCATGTTAGCATTTTTATACCTGGGTTTTTATACAAATAAGCCCCGAGATTAAATAGCATTTGTTATTAAATTTAGTTATTTTTATCTTGTTTGTTTAATTTGACATACAAGGTTTAGTGTTTGTATATACTGTTTGTG
>VUQK01024696.1:0-20845 GCA_015106715.1 Bujurquina vittata
GAGAAAGAGAATGCGGAGGGAGAACCGAATTAAAAAGCCACTGAGTAGTAACAAAACCAACAGTAGAAATACGCGATGCATTTGTGTTTCTGGGCTGCGTAACATTAGATTATCTTAACTAACCCAGCACCATGACAGAAAAAGTACCTCTTTAAATTGAGAGTGATGAGCACATTTAACCACATGGCACAGCTGCGTAACTTTATTAAAACTCAGTGGGTCAGCATTTGACATAAATAATACTCTTTGTTCTTTTTGCATATCCAAGAAGTCAGCTGTTACACGCACTCCAGGATTATGTGACTGAACAGTTTGGAATAAAGTTGCTGCTTTGTGGATAAAATCCTGCGCTCCATCTCATCCATCAGGATTCATCGTGTTTGCCTGAATGAAGAGTTTGCTGTTTGTGTTGAAACATATGGATATCAATGTGATCTTCAATTATTTAGTTTCTGTTGCCATGCAGTTTTCTGAAAAATGAATGTGTTAAAGCCTAACTAATATTTGTTTTGTTAGGTTTTAACACCTTAAATTGTGTTGGTCATTACCGAAAGGACCCTTAGACTTCCCTTCCCAGAACTTAGTGTCTGCCTTCATAAAATTTTCCAATGATCTCCAGCAGAACTTTTTATTCCCAGTGGCCTGCTGCTAATTTTTCTTGCTTAGCCAGTCTGGACTTATGGTTTTCTGAGTCCCAGTAATACAATAGTAATGATCCTCTGGCTTCAGACAAATGCCAAAGCATGAGCAATGATGCCACATAATCTGCAACTGCCTCGCCAGTTTGGGTGCTGAAAAAGTCACAGGAGTGCCCACTCAGGACAGAGAAGATCATATAAAAGGAATGCTAATTCATTCAGCATTCATATCCTTTCTTTCATTGAAGGAACTTTAACCTGGAAATCTTGTTGATGCCAATGTGGAAGAGTGAACAGGGGCACAGAGCTGTAAGAGAGCTGTCACTTAGGATCCACTGCAAAACTGCTTGTTGTATGGCTTTGAAAAACTCTAAGGAGCAAATGGCAGCTGGAAACGATCTCTCGGGAGCTAAACTTGGGTCACACCAGAGGTGATGCGGTGAGTGAAGGGAACACCAGAGACATTTATGGCATCAAATTGGCAAATTTATGGCAAATTCCAAAAGAATTTTTTATGAGTTCATGATGAAGTTTGTTGGAGGATTTAAAAGTTCGTACTCTTTTCATTGCCCCAGTGCACTGCTTTGCACTGCAAGCTAAAGCAATATCACAGGAAAAAACAAAACAAACAATTGCTGTCATCCTAGTGGAATGTGATTTTTCCCACATTAGGATGTAAATCTTTTCAAACTTATTTTTACTGGGTGAATGCAGATGGTTCCCACCCGTTCATTTCCTGTTGCATCTTATAAGCACTCTTCATGCCAAGCATGAAGTGCAGTATAGCTATTATTAGCGTACCAGACACGCTGAATTGAATTCTTGGGGTGTGCGGGGTTGTCAGCTTGAAGGCAAAGCCATATAAACAGCCAATTTTATTGTGTGCATGTAATCTTAGAGTTCCAGAACAGAGTCGCAGGGCTCGTGACCAGTAGCAGAGCTCACACAAGTAGCATCGGCTTTTTATTTGAAGAGTTATCCATTTATCCACTTCTCTCCTATGTGCAGCATGTTCATCAGTCTATAGTTCTCGCAGCAAAGAAAGCAATTGCAGCCTCACATTAACAGGGCAAAAAACCTCGTGCAGCACATCTCTTCAGCTAGCTGTCCAGCTGCCCCAGGCTGCTCCGGCAGAGATAAGTGTGGTAATAGGCTGAGACTATGTCAATTGTATGGGCTGGGACGGAGGGAGAGAAGATAAGGGTCTGTGTGGAAGGTAAACTCTTTATACAAGTTGCAGTCACTGAAGCTCTCCTCTCTCATCCACAAGGCTCTTGTGCTTGTCCACAAACATGAACAGCAGTATAAACACCTTAGAGTGTGTCTGTGATGAAGAAAAAGTCCCCAGCAGCAATGAAATCCTCTCTATCTTTTCATTTTCTTTTCATCTCACTGACCAACTGTCAGCAGAGAGGCAGATAATTAGCCAAGGCTACACACACACACACACACACACACAGCAGACAGGTTTGCAGGTCTGTCATGCAGACCTGCATGCACACAGAAGACTGTTACTCTGCCCAAAGCAGATACGGCATCAATCAGTCTGACATAAGGTGATGCAGGGGGGGGGGAATTTCCCACTTGAACAAGAAAGGGAGTCCTGCTAAAATTCTCCTCTCAGACAGTTTTTGGCCAGAATTCAAAAGGCAGAGTGTCCCTCTGGGGCATAAGATTTCTTCACTCCTGCTCAGCCTTAGACCCTACATACTGTAGCAACCCTGTCATTTTTATTAAATGGTTTTCAGGCCTTTCATACAGTCCATCCTGCAACGAGAGTCTGTCAGTCGCAGCTAAATGTGACCCGCTGGATTTTAGGAAACAGTGGCAGCAGTTAAACGTATGCAGTCTATACCAGAAGTCTGCAAAGTGACTAATTAAACAGAGCAAGTGAGCAGAACTGAGTGGTAGCAGTGACACATGGGTCCTTCATAATCAGGGGAAAAAAAGTCCCCCTTTTTTTACATTTAAGAGTTTTTTTGAAGACATATTCAGACTAAAGTTCCAGCTTATTAACTGCATAAGACAAGAACTGGCAGCATCTTTTAAGATTTGTGCACTAGACTGGAGCAGCCTTCATCTGGCATGAATCACGGCCTTTGGATTTGCTTTATTTTTCTGTTTCTCCTCTCAACTCGATCCCCGTCTTATTAAAAACTTAACTGTGCTGTAAGAGCCTGTTTCATTAGCATTTAACACCAAAATCAGATTTCTTCAGTTACCTGTACAAAGCATTTTGTTTCCAAAAAGTTCACCCTTACATTTTCTCTCCGGGGAGCTTATATCTGCAGGCCTCTACTAACATTTACATTGACAAAGCTAAATCCATTTATCATCCCTTTTTCCCCAACAAAGAACCAGAGAGGAGAGGAGCACAGAAAATGTCTGTAAAGATAGGACTGCTTAGTAACAAGAGGACTGCTTGTAAATCAAGATGCTTTTCGTGTTTGCATAGTATTAAAATTACCATTAAAAAAGTTTTTTTAAGCAGTTGTACATTAACACAGTCAGCCTCCAAAAACAACGCCTGAAAGTTTATTTGGCAGCGCTGCTTACTGCTTCTGCATCCTTTTAGCCAGATAGTTGTTTTTTTTATTTTATTTAAATATTGCTTAATAATGCAAAATGAGCAACAAAAGGGAAGCTTAAATGATGAATTAGTGACTCGAAACCAGTGGGTGCAATGACAGGTCTTCATTTCAGGATGCCAGGCTCCTTTGGTGGAGTCACATTATTCAGATCCGACTTGTTCCAAATTCAGCCTAATAAAAATCGACAAAGGAGGTCTGCGATATATGAATGAGCTCATTTTCAACACTGAATCTTCAAACTGAGCAAACTCTGACCAAAAGGAGATGAGTGAATATACCAAATTAGGTCAGCCTGGAGAAAGGCTGACCATTAAAGACACTGCTTCTCATAAAACCGTGATATTAAGATGTGACTGAAAGCTTCAGTCGGCTGCTGGATCAGACTGTTTCATTCTCAATGATCTTTTTCAGCTCTGTTTCCTAACATGCAACATAAAGGCAGGGTTTTTTTTATTAGGCGGCGTTACAGGCGAGCCATTAAACCTGCTGTGTGCCACACTAATATGGTTTGGTACTTTTTGATCTGGCTCAATTCAAAAAACGTAAGTCAGAATGATTTTTTTCATTTATTTATTTTTGATACAGTGCTGGGAAAAAAGGTACATGCATGTATATAAGGTTCACCAGAAAGCTGAACATTACTGCAGAACTCTCTGGAGGAATCCAAAAAAAGAAAAGGAAAAAGTCCAGGATGAAGTGTGTTACTTTAGTTTATATTCTAAGGAGCAAATATTTAATGCAGTGGTCATCTGTATAATGTCTGGCTTGTGCGTTGTACTTGTAACAGTGAATCTCCCTTCTACTATCAAACTGTAACTACTGAAAAACTACAGAAGATAACAGCTTATTAAAACAGATAGAAGTAATGAAGGCCCTGGGAAATCACTGAGATGACTGAGCTCTTTGTGGATTTACCCAACTACATTGACCATTATACATGGTCACATGGTAAATGAGCGATCATGGCTGCTTTCAAGGCTTTGTGCTTGCTCCCCTTCTGTAGCTGGCTAAATGGCTGGATGCCAGAGTACCACAGCAGCAAGTGTATTAACATCTGCAGACATGAATGCATGACACGGGTAAGAAAGAAAAATTGTCTATGCAGTGTGCAGACAAGGAACATGGAGTGATGTTAATTTTCCTATATTGGTGGCCTCAGTTGAAAGTAACACAGTTCTAGCACATGAAAAATGAAATCTCCTTATTATGTGTTTATCTGCTTCTGAGGTTTAATAACTGGTTAACTGAAGGTTCCACAATGCAGTTCTGGCCCACTTTAGCCCCTGAGGAGATCATTTTTAATGAATCACGCAATCACGTATTAATTGCTAAAAAATGTGAGTCACCACTAAGTCAAAACCACAAATGTTTTTTGCTAAGTCGAGTCTATTTCTGGTCCTCAAAACATAATGTATCAGAGCAGAGGGTGGAGGCAGTGTGAGAAGAGTTTCTTATTTTTAGGACGTATATTGGCTTTGGATGAATAACAGGCACTTGCCTTTTGCAGACAGTGAAGTGCTTTGTTGTGTTCAGTTTTTTGTTTTTTTTTTCAGCAAAGAGACCAGACCACAATAAAAACCTGGAGAGTTCACAAAAGCCTCCATTTGCATGTATTTAGTCAGCAAAACTACACACACACATCTCTCCAGCATCTAAATCCTCACATTTCAGATATTTTGCCGCTTTTCCTTCTCTTATCAAACATTGACACTCATCTTGTTAATCATGTAACACACTGAAATGTGTGTCAAAATGCAGATATCAGTGTTACCCTAGCAGATATGAAACTTGTTACATTGTTGTTTAAAGCTTAACGTCTTGTCATTTGGGTGTATTGGATGAATTTAAGAATCTTGCAGCAATCTTAGTAGAAGATGCAGCTGGCTTAGTATAAGATGCAGGACTCAGAACACAAGGAGTTCACTTGAACTCAGCTTTTATTGACAGGAAAGTAAATATAATAATCTTAGGGCTGAAATAAATAGACTGGAAACTAGGAAGAAACCACAGAGCACAGGAGCTGAGGAGGACGCGGAGAATATATACAGATGAGGTAATCGGGGAAAGTGGAGCAGGTGAGCAGAAGAAGCTAAACTGAACCCAAGATATACGGAACAGGGGACTGACAAAATAAGAGGAAATAACTTGAGATGGAAACAGGAACGCAAACTCGCCAGAACACAGGGTGCAGGCACACTGAAAAATATAATAAACATCATGAAAGAGCTAAACACTTAAAACTAGAGACAAGAGAAAGAGAAAGAGAATGCGGAGGGAGAACCGAATTAAAAAGCCACTGAGTAGTAACAAAACCAACAGTAGAAATACGCGATGCATTTGTGTTTCTGGGCTGCGTAACATCCCCCAGGGCAGCACCCACAGTGGAGAGTGAGAAGCAGCTAGCATGAAGCTCAAAAAGCTTAATTTGGTTCTCATCAGACCTTCATCTAGTTTTCAGAGTCTCTCAGGTATTATCAAAGATGTAGCAGCAGGTACCTTTGCCTTAAGAGGCACCCTATAAATCCTCACAGCAACTCAATTTTTGCATGTGAATGTGTTCACTGTGGTATGTAATGAGTACACGAATAACATCAGACATGAATAAACAACTTCTAGGCATCTCTAAGTGGGCTACCGTGCACCATAAAAAGGCAGAGTGGTGTCAGCTGATCTGGAGAAGCTGCATTAACTTCACATCAAGTCACATTATCGAGCCCAAACTGAGAATCTCAGTCGTCTCTTTTTGTTTGCTATATAGACGCTATTAACTGTATCCATCATTTTCACTTGGATACTTTTCATTTCTTGTTAAATTGAATTCGATTCAAAGTCGTGTTTTTAATTCATCCTATTTAACATTTGCTTGTAGCTTGATGCAGCTATGATCCATAATCCATAATCTGGACACTGCAGGTTCACAGAATCTGGAGTAATTTTCTAGTTATTATATTTCAACAAAGACTTTTTGTCTTGTGCTTTTTTTAAACTAGCACACTGCATCGCCAAAAGTATTCATTCAACTGCTTTCACAGACTTAAGAAATTGAGTAACATCTCCATCTCCTTAATCCATAGGGTTTAATATGATGTCTGCCCACCCTTTGGAGCTGTAACAGCTTCAACTCTTCTGGGAAGGCTTTCAACAACGTTTGTTTATGAGGGTTTTTGACCATTCTTCCAGAAGCACATTTGTGAGGTCAGACACTGATGTTGGATGAGAAGGCCTGGCTCACAGTCTCCACTCTAATTCATCCCAAACGTTTTCTGTCAGGCTGAGGTCAAGACTCTGTGCAGGCCAGTCAAGTTCTTCCACACCACACTTGCTCATCCATGTCTTTATGGACCTGCTTCTTCACTGGTGTGCAGTCATGTTGGAACAGGAAGGGGCCATCCCCAAACTGTTCCCACAAAGTTGGATGCATGAAATTGTCCAAAATGTCTTCATATGCTGAAACAATAAGAGTTCCTTTCACTGGAACTAAGAGGGTAGAGCCCAACTCCTGAAAAACAGCCCCACACCATAATCCCTCCTCTACCAAACTTTACACTCGGCACAATGCAGTCAGACAAGCGCCGTTCTCATTTGACCCACCAAACACAGACTCATCCATCAGATTGCCAGATGGAGAAGTGTGATTCATCACTCCAGAGAATACATCTCCATTGCTCTAGAGTCCAGTGGCAGTGTGCTTTACACCACTGCATCCAACGCTTTGCATTGTGCTTGCTGATGTAAGGCTTGGATGCAGCTGCTCGACCATGGAAACCCATTCCATGAAGCTCTCTACGCACTGTTCTTGAGTTAATCTGAAGCCACGTGAAGTTTGGAGGTCTGTAGCGACTGACTCTGTAGAAAGTTGGTGACCTCTATAATTATTGTAGAGGTCTTTACCTTACAATATAAAGCGCCTTGAGACAACTGTTTGTTGTGATTTGGTGCCACATAAATATAATTGAATTTCATTGAATTGAACTATGTACCTCAGCATCCACTGACCCCGCTCTGTGATTTTACATGGTCTACCACTTTATGGCTGAGTTTCTGTCATTCCCAATCACTTCCGCTTTGTTATAATACCACTAACAGCTGACTGTAACCACGGTAAGTATAATCCTATCATGATACCTCGGTGGAACTCACTGAGCTCCTGAGAGTGACCCATTCTTTCACTAATGTTTGTAGAAGCAGTCTGCATGCCTAGGTGCTTAGTTTAATACACCTGTGGCCATGGAAGTGATAGAACACCTGAATTCAATTTGGATGGCTGAGTGAACACTTTTGGCAATATAGTACTTGCAGTACTATTTGTAAGCTTTTGGAACTTTCATAAAGAGTAGAAGAGGTCTGCTTCAAATAAAAGAGCATTCTGGAGGTGATAATGTCTTAAATGGAAGCTAAATAATTAACTCAAAATATGAGTGTGCTTGCTTCAGACAGAACATATCTGTAACTGCATGCCCAATACAGTGCACTGCAAACAACCCCCGGGCAACCAGCTGTTTTTAAGCTTTTTGATTTCTTAGACTCAAGTAATGTACTTGTTTTTTTTTTGTTTTTTTTAAGATAAATAGTCCAGCCCTCTCAAGTCATATCTTGCAAAGCTGGTGACAAACCCAAGTAAGTAGGCTACAGACAGCTAGATTAAATTAGATCTAGTAACCGACATCGCCACCACGTGGCTCAGCAGGGTACTGCACTGCATGACTGCAAGGCGGAACCATCGAACCAAGCGATGTTTCCTCTCGGAAGGTAATATGTGATGGTTAAATCCGCAGAGTCAAACAACTTGTGATTTGTTTCTCGGATTTGTTGCCGATTTTTTGTTGGCTTTAAAGTGCACAGTTTCTTCGTCATTTCTATTTTTAATGTAGCTACGCCTACGATTCTGGTAAAGACTGAGACCTGCGCCATTCAACTTTCCCTGGTGCGTAAATTGAGCGCTGACTTTTAACTTCGGCTGTAAAGTGTAAATTTTTACTGCCTTAAAAAATGATTTTCGGAATGAGAAGCAATGTTGTTTAAGTGCTTTATCGGGATGAATAGAGTGTGTTACAGTTACGTGCTGTTAACTATTCATTCAACTATTCATTAACGCGGTGTTTCCTCCGTTTCTCTCAGGAAGTCAAAAACTATGAGTAAGGAGTCCAGAATGAGAGCTGCGATAAACCAAAAGCTGACCGAGATGGGGGAAAGAGAGAGGTAAGGCTGTTATTCCTTCATTATTATTTATATCTTTGTATTTGCTCACTGCATCTAATATTGTACTGTGGAACTCAAGCTAATTTTCTCCCTGAATGTCTGACTATATAAAGCTACTTTAATGCACAAGCGCCGTCTTCTTTCAGTATCTCTGGAGTGCACAGCGGATCCGTTGCATTACCAGCCAGTGTAAACCCAACATGTTCACCGAGAACATGTAGATGGTAATAAATAGTGAGCTGCAGTCCGTGCTTCAAGCCAGAAAGCATCTTCGCAAATCACATAATAATTTCTCTGGCATGCATTATTCTGAACGATCTGGATGTTTCAAAGAGCTTGGAACTTTAACTGCGGACGATTCCAGCTGTTATTTGTAACTTTACTGGGATATGAAACAAGAGAGCAATAATCAGATGGGTTCTTGTATCTTATTGACAGATTGAAAGAGTTACTGAGGGCTCGGCTCACGGAGTGCGGCTGGAAGGACCAGATGAAGGCTCACTGCAAAGGTAAACAACATAAGTGTTGTTGTCATACAAATCAGATGGTTAATGTCAGCTAATGGGATTAAAAACAAATATTAAAGAAGGCTTTTTACGGTACTATGAGGTCTTTAAGATAAGATGGGGCCTGATTATTCAAGACCTTGTATGTGAGGAGAAGGATTTTAAATTCTATTCTAGATTTAACAGAGAGTCAATGAATAGAAACCAATATTGGAGAAATGTGCTAGTCCCTGTCAGTACTCAAGCTGCAGCATTTTGGAGCAGCTGAAGGCTTTATAGGGAGCTTTTAGGACAGCCTGATAATAATGAATTACAACAGTCCAATCTAGAAGTAATAAATGCATGAATTAGCTTCTCAGCATCAGCCTGAGACAGGATGTTTCTAATTTTAGAAATATTGTGCAAATGCAAAAAATCAGTCCTACATATTTGCTAATATGTGCATTGAAGGAGATATCCTGGTCAAAAAATTACCCCAAGGTGTCTCAGTGTTACTGGAGGCCAAGGTAATACCATCCAGAGTAAGTATCTGGTTCGAAGCTTTGTGGGGCCGAGCAGAAGAACTTCAGTTTTATCTGAATTTAGAAGCAGGAGCTCATCTAGACCTTTATGTCTTTAGGACATTCCTGCAGTTTAACTAATTGATAACTGTCTAACTTTTTAACCAGATAATGAGGCATTCGACTTGAAATAAAAGAAATAATTGTTCTACATTGGTCGTCCTTCACTCAGAAAACAATGTGAGGAAAAATTGAAAGACTTGCTGTGAGAGGCATAAAAATCATCAAACCACTTGGGGGGGGATTCCATCCACCTGCTTTGAGTGGTTCAGATGACAGGTGCTAAGGAGTGGCTTGGTTGTGGTCTAATACAAACTGCAAGCCAAGTGACAGCTCTTCATTAACTTCAGATAGACATCCTAATCAGAGTCAAAGCCTCTCATAAGGTTCCTTGTAAAGTTGTGTATACTCAGCAGATTGTTTCCGTCACACTCATGTTAAAGCCGACACGACGTAAGACGTTACTTCATGTTTGCTACATGAACAACTTAAATTTTGACTTAAAACCTGCAACACCAAGTGTATCATATTAGATGCATGAGTTTTTGAGACTTCTGTTTCATCAGTTCAAATTGTTTCCCCAAAACACCCAAAGAAATTGCACAATGTGTTTTTAAGCAGTATACTGCAAAAAAAAGCCAGATGTAGCAAATATGATGCAATGTAAAACTCATATGAAGATTAATATTTTATTTCTTTTTTAATTCATAAGAAGATTCAATAACAGGTGTAGGTGTATGTGTGTTTTGTTGAGACTGATGTGTAGGTGATTCATCTTTTGGTTTTGGTTTGCAGAAGTCATCAAAGAAAAGGGCTTGGAGCATATTACTGTGGATGACCTGGTTGTAGAAATCACTCCCAAAGGAAGAGGTACCTCAGCTTCTCTATTCGAATAAAACAGTGTGTAGTATACACACACTATATTGCCAAAAGAGTTCACTCTGCCATCCAAATTTAATTCAGGTGTTCCAGTCACTTCCATGGCCACAGGTGTATCAAACCAAAGACCTAGGCATGCAGACTGCTTCTACAAACATCTGTGAAACAATGGGTCACTCTCAGGAGCTCAGTGAGTTCCACTGTGATAACCAGGTTGCCAGTTGTCTTAATACTTCAGCATACCAATACATTTTGGACAATTTCATGCTCCCAACCTTGTGGGAACAGTTTGTGGATGGCCCCTTCCTCTTCCAAAATGAATGTGCACCAGTGCACAAAACAGGTCCATAAAGACATGGATGATCGCGTTTGGTGTGGAAGAAATTGACTGGCCTGCACAAAGTCCTGACCTCAACCTGACAGAATACCTTTGGGATGAATTTGAGCGGAGACAAATGTGCTTCTGAAAGAATGGTCAAAAATTCCCATAAACACACTCCCAGAAGAGTTGAAGCCGTTACAGCTGCAAAGGGTGGGTCTATACAACATATTAAACCCTGTGGATAAAGAGTGGGATGTCACTCAAGTTCATTTGCGTGAAGGCAGACAAGCGAATACTTTTGGCAATATAGTGTATCAATGACTTTTCTATCTAGGCTGTTCTTTTTTGTTTCCCACATTGTGTAAATGACAAAATGTAACGTTCCAATGAACTTCAAGTGACAGTGTTGTGTTTGTGTGAGTGTAGACACAGAAGTTGTTGACAGCCACTGATATCATTTTCTCTTGCAGCCTTGGTGCCAGACAGCGTGAAGAAAGACCTTCTGCACAGAATAAGAGCCTTCTTAGCTCAGCATGCCACATAATTTAGATTGTTTCATTACACCACCTGTCTATATTACCCTTATACAGATGTATTTTTCTCATGAGTTCAGTGAATTATCAGTCAGCCACAACATTAAAACTACCTCGTTATTATTCTGCTTTGACATCATCTCGTGGGCACAGAACCTGTCTGACCGGGATGTTGGCAGTGGATCATTTTGCAGCGCTGGGCTTCAGGATGCTTCCAGCTCATCACGAGGACACCCAGTCTGGCTTGGTCTGCTGCAGTGTGCTCATGATAAGTGATGAATGATGGATATGAAGGTTTCTGAGCAGAACATGGCAATTTAATCAAATGATGAATGTTATATAGAGCTCCTGTGAGTGGTTTTTAATGTTGTGGTTGATCACACAAAGTACTGACAGATCCAATCCTGTGGGTCCTGTTATCACATTTATGTAAATATACCTACCTTGTTCACGTAGTCATCCTTTGTAATTGAGATGTGCTGTTTAAATAAAGTTTTTGCTTCTTTCAAGTGCACAAAGTCCTTTCCATAACAACAATTCCTTCAAATTGAAGTCTTTACTGTCCAGACTTGTAGCTCAACTTGTTTTTTAATGGGCATTTTAAAAGTGGCACAGGGTGGATACCAGTCCAACCACTGTTCATCAGTATGGTGGCAGGATCCCTGCGCTCTCCTACACATAGTTAATGCTTTAATCATTCCAACTTTCAGTCAGAGAACTAATTAGATTAATCTGAAAAGGAAAATTGATTGTGACAGTGGTAAATGTTGCAGTTTGCACCAATCAGGCATAAAATTTTGACCACCTGCCTAATATTGTGTTGGTCTCCCTTTTGCTGCCTAAACAGCTCTGACCCATCAAGACATGGACTCCACTGGACTCCTGAAGGTGTGCTGTGGTATCGGCACCAAGATGTTAGCAGCAGATCTTTTAAGTGCTGTACTGTATTTTGTGAGGTGGGGATTCCATGGATCAGACTTTTGTCAAGCAGATCCCACAAATGATCAGTTTGATTGAGATCTGGTGAATTTAGAGATCAATCAACACCTCCGACTTGTAGTGCTCCTCAAACCATTCCTGAACCATTTTTGCTTTGAGGCAGGGCACATTATACTGCTGAAAGACGAGTTTCCATGAAAGGGGGTGAAACAATGCTTAGGTAGGTGGTAGGTGTCAAAGCAACATCGACATGCATGGCAGGACCCAAGGTTTCCCAGAAGAACAGCATTAAACTGCCTCTGCCCGTTTGCCTTCTTCCCATAGGGCATCCTTGTGCCCAGTTAAGCAAGGCACACGCATCCACGCTACATGATGTAAAAGAAAATGTGATTCATCAGACCAGGCCTCCTCCCATTTGCCCTGTGGTCCAGTGCAGATGCTCACAGGCCCATTGTGGGCACCCTGACTGGTCTGCAACTGTGCAGCCTCAGACAACAAACTGTGTATTTTGACCCCTTTCTATCAGAACCACCATTAACTTTTTCAGCAATTTGAGCTACAGTAGCTCATCTGTTGGGTCAGACCACATAGGCCAGCTTTGGTTCCCATGTGCATCAAAGAGCCCTGGCTGTTCACGACCCTGTCGCTGGTCCACCACTGTTCCTTCCTTGGTCCACTTTTGATAGATACTGACCACGGCAGACCAGGAATACTGCTCAACAGATGTAGTTTTAGAGCTGCTCTTACCCAGTCGAGCCATCACAGTTTGACCCTTGTCAAACTTGCTCCTCACGCTGCCCATTTTTCCTGCTTCCAACACATCAACTTTAAGTGCAAAATGTTCACTTGATCCCTGATGATCAGTGTTTTTCACTTCACCTATCAGTGGCCATAATGATTGGTGTATATTACATTCATTAACTTATCTTACCTCCTGGATATTTTAATACATAAAAGACTTGGTATTTCTATTTGTGTATAGTATAAATGGAATGTGGTTAATAATGCAATGTTTTGATGTACCAAATAATTTCTGATTTAGATCCTGTTGTTTTGTGCTCTGAACTTCATAATTGTTGAGCTTATATGGCATTACTGTTGGCTGACTATTTGGACACATACGTGCAAACTGTTTGTCAGACAGGATAATCTCATTAGTCCTGGGTGCTGAGATGCTACCCATATCCCCAATGAAAGTCAGATGGACCAAAACTATAATTTAATAAGCATGCCAGCAGCATGATGGTGTGCATTTAATTGTTTTCATGATGCTTTGCCCCCTGATGCACCTGTCAGTCATTCAGGTGTGCAGAGATTTTGTCATATCTCTGATTCTGAAATAAATATGAAGCCTTACATGTGATGCACACCTGTATTTTTTTTCACGAAACAGAAATGAATGTAACAAAGTACAAAGTTCATTTGCAGAGAACAATTAGATTGAGTCTTAAACCCTGTTAGCTTCATCTAGGGTGTGATGCATTTTACTAGCAAGAGTGAAAGAATAACTTTTTTTGTCCTTGGTATTCTGTGTGTAGCTACTCTGTAGGCAGTTATGCAAGAACAAATGATATGCATTCCTAGGACATGTGCTTTCCATTGTAGTCCAGTGTAAATGAGGGGCCAATTGTATGTGTAGTGTGTAATCCTTGGTATCAACACAGCAGGCAGCTTCACACCTGGCCCTTCAAAGATGGAACCAGAACAAAAATGTGACAAATGAGAGAACAGCTTGAAAATAGTTGACGGGAAAAATAGTTATTTCCCATAGTCACATGAATCACACCCAGCTGGTGCTGTGAATTAACATTGTCCTTTGATTAAATGGACTTGGATCCAGAGAGCCATGATCCTGTAATGACAAGCCTGGTGCTGCTTTACTTCCCAGAATAACAAACTTTTTCCAGCAGAGGGGAAAGATCGTGAAAGGATGAACAGAAGTGACCCTGTTCACACGGGACTCGTTGCCTTTACTGTAACCTGGCTGTCAGGTAGTTTCAAGGTCCTCAAAGCATACTGTGTGAAATGAACAAGTGCACTTGAGTGTTTCAACAAGAGACTAGGGGCATCGAAAAAAATATCAATTACAACAGTCTAAAGAGAGCTCAATTCTGTTTGTTTTGATGTTGTCGTGCAGCTCAGCACTCTTTGGTCTTGGTTTCATGTTTTTCCATCCGCCATATGCTAAACCATGTCATGCAGTTTATTGAAATGTGTCTACAGTTGCCCATGCACACCACCTAATCGATTATGGATCACATTCACATAGGCCAAGAACTCCAAATGACCCACCCCTCAATACGAGTAGCACACTGATAGGTAGAGAATGACTCTGCGCTGGTCACCCACACAGGACAGACAGTGTGTTTTCTTAGCCTAAGAACCTGCTGTGACATCAGCCCAGGTGACAACATGTTGATGTACAGTGCCGCTGTGGAGGCCAAATGTAACATACCCCTTCAACCCTGCACGCATGCTCCTTTAACGGCCTGCATTAATCCCAATGTTATCAGCAGATCTCCCCAGGCCCCCACATATAAAGGGGGTTTGGCGCAGTGCAGGGCACTGCAGACCGACATTGGATTGAATTACCGGTGATGCAATTTATTATCATACAGTGTTTTATTTACATTCTCACTCTGTTCTCAGCTTTTCTCCATCACTCAGGACCTGCACTGGTCTGCAAAGGAGCTGTAACCAAATGACTCTAAAAAAGCAAAACATGGTTTAACAACTACCATTCTCATTCATTGGCTCAGGGTGCCACATCTTGGATGTGGCGTAGATTTAAGAAGAAGCAATTTTCAGGTACTGATGGAGAGAAGGCTTTGTAGCATCCAGTCTCTGAGTGAGTCACTATCAGTCAGGCAAAAACAAAGAGCAACGTGCTGTCATTCCACCAAAGTCATTATTAAATGCACGAGCAGCACTCATTATTTGAAAGAAGAAACCAAACGTGTTGCGTGTGTTACCACGTGCATTTGTGTGCATGAGGTTAAGTGTGCAGGGATATGTTCACCACTCCCACAGTCAGATCACTGCAGCACGACAGCAGCTGTGTCAATAGGCAAAAGAGCCAAACGTGTGGCCCTGCATGCCGAGCCCCAGTGCTCGGCAGTCCTCTCGCTAGTGAAATTGGCAACATCCAGAGACCATAAACACTTCCCTTACTGTACTGTACAAACAACTGAAGAAAACGCAGTCCAGGGTGGAAACACATGGCAGAAATGTGCTTATATTATAAACAAATGTTGGGAAATGATGATGTTACAGCACATTGCCTTATTTGGGATAACAGTGCACCTGCTTTAGTGAGTAATAGTTTAAGCAGCACCCCTGAAATTCTGTGTCTTAGGTCCCGTTCATAAATAACTCATGTTTACAGCTGACATGTCTTTTATATATATGTGTGTGTGTGTGTGTGTGTGTGTGTGTGCGTGTGTGTGTGTGTGTATATATATATATATTTCATTTCAATGGAAAGGGCAAAGACATTGCATTAAAAGAAAAGGGTCACAGAGGGTGTTTCACGGAAAAAAAAGGGGGGGGGGGGCTACAAATTCTCAAGACCCTGTGTGCAGTTGGCCCTCTTTACTGTCAACATATGCGAATGCCATGCTCGATAAATTTCTCTTTGAATTCTCCCACTAGAATTTATGAGACATGCAACATGGGGTTGCAACTCTTTTGAAGCCTTCACACTCGCAGCACTCGGTGCTGTTTGCGTTCTCATTTTGAGTGAGGCCAAAACAGCAGAAATCCAGCGAGGTTGGCATGTAGCATCCTGCAGCGTGAAGAGCTTTAAATGCATTTACATTCTGTTGTGTCTCCTGGGAACTGCTTTCTACAAGCTAATGAGGCTGCGGAGCAAGTTTCTTTCTGTTATTCCTGGCATCAACGCACCAGTCGCAGGCATACCACTCTCACCCGCCTCCCCTCCCTTTTCCCTCTCAGTAGCCCAGTGCAAATAATAAATAAGAGGAAATACATCATCCCTTTTTCAGTCCCAGAGCCAAGAGTGGGTCTGCCAAAGTTAACACAAAGCAATCTTAGGTAATGACCAGCAAATGTGTATAAAGTTTCATAGAGCATGACTTCACATAATTCTTGTTTAGATCGTATTGGCTGGCTGACTCTCAGCTGTGATGCTGTTGCAGTAGAAACCATGCATTCAAACCCACACACCCACACACACACACACACACACACATTTGTTTGTGCGATGCTTCGAAGCAGCACTTCTGTTTTATAAGTTGCTGTAACTGATTTGATATGCTGTAACACTGTGGCAAGGATTAGCTACCAGTCGTAAATTGTGGAATTTTAACAGAGGCTTTATGACACGCTCATACACATTCATTCTGCGTATGTGTGTCAGATTTTCCATTCATTTACACACGTCAGTGGCTCGCATACAAAACATTTCATCATGGCTCAATTGATGAAAATTATTTGCTCGTTTAAAAAAAAAAAAAGCTTCATTGAGTTGTTTTAGTGCTTTACCTACAGCACAGCCAGTGTGCAGACGGAAAGCCGGGGGGTCTCTATGCAACAACACAGAGGAAAGGAGCGAAACACAATCCAGACATTGTTTACCCTGTTTCTGATGTAAAGGCCACTTACTGTCGTGTCCAATGCCTAACCCTTAATTTGCTGCTCCAGCCTTTGAAGTGTGTGCATTTTTCTGTTTCCTGACACTACCTTTCCCCCTCTCTCTCTCTCTCGCTCTCTCCTCCAAGCCCCAGCAGTTGATATTGCAACAAGATAGGCCATGTTTCCATGTAGGGGCTCCTTTTAGGCCTGCTCTGATGATAGAAAACACAAGTGGGGCAGGGGAAAAAGGAGTGCTGGGCGCACAGATCCACAGAGAGGCCCCAGCCCCTGCTCCGGCCCAGACAACGCTGCAGGGGATTAGAGCACACCCTGGCAGCAGAATGGTTTCACTTAAGAATTTCAGTAATCACTTTTAGGAGTGTAATATATAGCTGACCTTCGGCAGCGCCACACGACCCCCCGCTCCCCCAGCCATTTGATCAAAGGAAGCGGCAGTGGCTGTGCAAACAGGCGCTATCAGTGGAGTCCAATGGATTTACTGCCTGCTTCTTCTCTCTTGTCTCCCCTGAGTCGTGTGCTGATACACGCCGAAACCCAGTTTCATCTTACAGAACCTATTTTTCTCGCAGCACTAATTTACAGGCCAGATCATGACTTAAGGGAACTTAAAGCAGGCAGAGGAGGGAGGGAGGAGGGTGGCTCAGGAGGCCTCGGGGAAGGGGAGAGAGTGGATGTGGGAGCAGCTCGGGGCCCTTATCCACTGCCTGCTGACTGGGCTGAGAAGAGCGGGTTCTCATCGTCATGGGAAAAGCCCAGTAGGTGCTCTCGTCTCAGCTGGAGCAACCAAACACCGTGGCCTGTGCACTGCAACAATAACTGCAAGCAAAAAAGAAGCCAGAAGGCGAGTCCAGTAGGGCTTATATAGTGCTTTAAACCACAGGAGGCTCTGACAAAGAAGTGGGAATAGAGGATGTGGGTGTCATAGCAACTACTAATAATCTAGTACAGCCAAGGTGTTAAGGTGTTGCTTTTTTTCCCTTTAATCTGCTGCTTAGTGTTTTCTTATTTTTAATTAAACTCGTGTACACGTTTCCTCTTAACATACCAGGGCATATTCTGGCATTTTAATGGACTATTTTATTGCTATTAGTGGCCTAACTTTTCCATCAATCATAAATCAGGTAATTACAGCAAACATTCCTCAATAAGGAGCAGACTATCAGAGAACAATGTCAGCATGTTGACCTTTACGCCGTTATAAGGAAATATCTTTCAGCTGGTTAAATCTCCAGCAATTTGTAATTTGTGACTCACATGCGCCCCTCTAGTTTCGTGCTCTTGTTAAAATGTTTCTTGCAGGGCTTTTGTGTTTTCTGTTCCTTTAAAAGTGGTTGGTTTTATTTTGTCACTGTTTCAAGGTGATTTATTTGTTTGTTTTGTTTTGTTTTTATTTTATCTCTGTAAAAGCTGAAGTTGTTTTTTGGGGTTTTTTGGTTTTGGTTTTTTTGCAGAGCAGGAAGTACCAATTGTGACCAGTTGAGGGAGTCGAAGAACAGATGACACAATGAGCGCTCCCTTTGAGAAGATGCAGTAGGCCAATTAAACTGCTGCTAAGTCATTTAGTAAATTGGAAATACAAATGGAATGTTTTTCTTTGCGTAGGTTTGCTATGTCCTTCAGATAATCTCTCTGTGGGACATCATTATGACTTTCCTCCTTGCCTGTACTTATATGATTTCAATTTTCTCCACAGTTTGTTGGGTGCATAAAAGCACTTCATTCATAAAGAATTCAAAGCTAATGATAAGCAGACATATCTTCTTCGGCTGGCATGTCACGGAGCATTTATGTGACTCGGCTGATGACAATTCATGCCATGTTATTACCTGACCACAGAAAGTCCTTTCCTTTTATGAGTTTCTTAGACAAGCGTGGGGAGTAAAATAAAAGAAGAATGTTTCCTTATTTGAGCACCTGAGAGCAACTCCACTACATGTCTTGTTTGTCCCAGAAACAGCAGGGAAAGACCCACGCAAAACCTGCTACGGCATCACAACACAGCTGTGTCTGTTTCCAAAGGTCACTGCAGGTAAGCTCAGTCCCTGGTTTCTGTAAAGGCTGTGAGATATGTGAAGACACAGATGTCCAACCTCTTCAGTCTATAATGATCTGAATCCAGTGAGGTGGTTATGTAACTGCAGTATATAACAATAAGGGATGAGGAGCAAGTGCAAGTGCAGCGTATTTTTCCTGAAATATTCCTGCATTCCATTCATTAGCTGATAAAGTTTCTTGTTTGGAGAGCAAGCAGGAGGGAAAAGTACCGGCTCATTGCTCGGACCTTCAAGTATCTTATGGTGTGACACAGCTATGGGCAGACTGATACGTGCGATACCTGAGTGCTTGCCATGTCATTACCGTAATGCTAATTGGCGGTGAGTCAGTTTCAGTAAGAAATAATAACTTCTGGCTTTGCTGTAAAGAAGTCATTTCAGACTGTGATAATGCAAACGCCTTATTAGTTTTGAGTTCAGAGCCAGCGACACGAACATGTGGTCAACAGTTGCTTTTGGGAAAATGGGAGAACTCTGTTGACCTTCATGATTATTGCTAATTTTGTGCAAGACTGTGCAGCTCTCTGGGTGGGCAAATAAGCTTTCAGGCTTAAAGATGATTAACAACATGTCTATTCTAATTAGCATCAAGTCGTTATAACCATTCCATCGACCCTGCACTTTATAATCATTATCATCTATTTCACACACACCCCTTTTCGGCCCTCTGATCTTACTATAGATACGTATGAGCGAGAAGGCTGGAGCTGTTTGTGCTTGTGCATGTGTGTGTCTGTGTGAATGGCAATGGGTGTGTGAATCAGCTGAGCCTCATGTGGCTGGCCTGGCCTTGCTCCCTGCGACCCAGCAAGGCTCAACCACCAGCTGCCTTGCACCCACTACACATTCCTGCTTTATTCCCAAGCTCACCTCACTCTACTACAGCGCTCAGGACAAAATGTATACCAGCTGCATCATTATTAAGCAAATGGGATCCTTGCACAGTTGTTTAAGGCACCTTAATGAAAAGTTAGCTGTGTAAAATGCAGGTGTACGCTGTATGCACCCAGGCACATAGACATAAATTGAAACACACATTTATGAACCACTTGTTAGTGGACTGTGGCTTTTACCTGCACTGACAGTGACGTGGTTCTGGGAATGTCACTTTGCCTGAAATGTATCTTATTATAGGATGGATTAAGAGGAACATTTTTCAAGATGTCCACCATCCCCATAGGATGAATCCAATGTGAATAACTTTAGTGACCGCCTGCCTTACAGTGAGGCTGATAGTTGTGGTTTTTATTGCCCCCCCCCATCCCCATCATTATAAACATCACCCAATTAAAAATACAACATCAAAAAAAAATATTTTTATGTCTTTATATCCTATAACTATTTTATTGATATATGCATAGTTTAGTACTCATCATTGGCACTCTCACTTTGTTGTTTAGTTACTGTATTGTTAATTGTAATTTATTGTAATTGTTAATTGTATTTTTTGTGCTGCTGTTACATAATAATTTCCCTTGTGGGATCAATAAAGTATCTCTCTCTCTCTCTCTCTCTCTCTCTCTCTATCTATCTATCTATCTATCTATCTATCTATCTATCTATCTATCTATCTATCTATCTATCTATCTATCTATCTATCTATCTATCTATCTATCTATCTATCTATCTATCTATCTATCTATCTATCATCTACTCCAGCAATTCCGCTTATTATTTCCAGCTTTTGTCAAGGCCCAATATCACATAAGATGTTTACATGACATTAGTTTATTATTTCCCCTTCAACTTGCACACTGAAAGTAGGTTAAGTTGTGTAAAAAAAAAATCCCTAATCTGCGCCTCTGGCTCACTGTGCATGCATGGCTGGAGACTCTTTCTTTATCATCTGATTCTCTTCTAGCCGCATAATTACATCACATGTCAAATTGCTGTTTAAAAAGCAAACTGAGTTGCATTATAGGTCCACAAGGTACTTTATAAATCAAATTTATTCTCTATCATCATCATGCCTTCATGCAAAAGGATTACCCTCTAGGGACACACACACAC
>VUQK01024698.1:0-11382 GCA_015106715.1 Bujurquina vittata
GGTTTTTTTTCCCCTCCCCAAAGGAAAAAAAAAAAACTAAATTAAAAAAAAAAAAAAAAAAAACTGGATCCAACACTCCAGAGATTTTGTACTTCCAGAAGATATGGATCACCATTACCATTTGTTTGAATTTTTACACCTTATGAATGTTAGATCCACACACTAGGAAGTTGTGTAACGCTAAAATTAGCAATAGAATTCAGTATGAGGACTATCATGTCATGCTTTGTTAATAAAAAGAAATAGATTATTGATGCTTTAGAGCCATATGTGAGAAATGTTGAATTAAAGCATGACCTAAATTTTGCATTATCCATACATTAATGGTGAGAAATGTTGAGAGCATATGTCTGAGTTGTGTTAGTTTTGCTGCATTACCTTCTGTTAGCCAGTAGTTTTCTTTTTTCAAAAAACATTTTTAAAGTCTTTTGGAGGAGTTTAGTGAGTGATCTGGAAGTGTGTAAAAGAACGACCAGCTCTTTTTTTCCTTCTGTTTAAATTTACTGCTTTTGCCCCTTTGTTTTCATAATTTTGCCAACCTCTTCCCTCATCCTCACCATTGCCTTCCTCATTGCATATTGATTTCTTCTAACTCTCCAGGTGTGTACTGACCTTTCATATGAGGTGCTCGTTCTTGAAGACTTCAAGAGGTGAGAATGATTGATGTCTAATCTTTGATATCCTCTGAAGATGTGTGAGCGTGTGTGCACAGTGTGCATTTCTATGTGGGTGAATGGGTGGGTTGCTTAGGACCTCCTACAGTTAAGGAGCCAAAGGTCCTCAGGGTATTAGAGGAGGAGATCAGGGAGTCAGTTCACACACACACACAAACACACTTAACTTGTATAAACGCATTCATGCACATTGTGGTGTCTCAGCGACCTCTTGGTGAGTTCAGTGGCAAGGCGTGGTGAGAACAGCCGTTTGAACCTCCAGATCTTAAAGATCATAAAAACACACAGACAACCACACACAGATTAATGCTAAAAGAAAGGAACCACTTTCCTCATGGGGGTTCACAGGTTCTCCCAACCACAGTATAGAAATTATTTCACTAAATGTTTTTCGTTCCACTGTTATTGTGAGGCAAACATGATACGCTGTTATTAAAATGTAAAAGCTATGCAATATATTTTAAAAGATCCCATACGTAGAAAGCTATCTCCACACTAAGGTGGTTAAAAATGATAAGATTTAAAGGTGAAGTAAAAGGGATAGCCAATATCAAAAGTACAATTCAATTATCAAACAAAAGTAACAAGTAACACAGTTAGTAACAAAGCAACAAAAGCAACATAAAGCAACACAAGTAAGTAACAACAGTGAGTGATAAAGTAACAACAGTAAGTTAAGCATGAAGCAACAAAAGTAAACAACAAAGCAACAAAAGTAAGTAATTAACATGAAGCAACTGTTGTTACTTTGTTACTTACTTTTGATGCTTTATGTTTCTTTTGTTGCTTTGTTACTTACATTTTTTACTTTATGTTCCTCATTTTTGTTGCTTTGTTACTTACATTTACTTACAACAGTAGGTAACATGAAGCAATAAAAGTAAATAACATAAAGTATCAAAAGTTATAAAAATAAGTAACATAAAGCAAGTAAAGCAACAACAGTAAGTAACAAAGCAACAAAATAATGTTACAAAAGTAAGTAACATAAAGCAACAAAAGTGACTAAAGTAATAAAAGTACCTTAGTCATCTTTGTGCCTTTGGGGACATAAGGCTGCAACAAAAATAAGTAACATAACTTTAATTTTGAATATGGAAAGTGAAAGAGCAATTTGTGCAGTGCTAATGTGACATTATTTAATTATGCATGATAAAAGACGAAGGTGAAGGAACGGTGAAAAAAAGGATGCGTGTAAGAGCAATAGTTGTGTACAAAAACAAAGAATAAGGAGGGAATATAGTAGGAAGAGGGACATTAAGGAGAGGAGAAAAGTCTTTAATGTGTGTGGGTCTTGTAAGGTCATACAGGGGCTGGGGAGGGAGGGGGAAAGGTTACAGGAAAGGTTACCATGATTTATTTAATCACTGATCCATCAGAAGCAGCCCACACATACACATACACACATACGCACATTAATTCCCTCACGCAAGACACACAATTATCTCCAACTTGCCTTTTTTTCCCACACGTATGTGCCAGTTTAATGTTTGTCATATAAAAAAAACACAAAGTGGAGAGAGAAGGGCAACTTTCTCTTCTAGATTGTTATAGAGAAAAGGAGAAACTAGATTTCATCTAAAGGTGTAATAATGGAAAAAATAACCTGACAAGGAACTTTAAAACAGAACAACAAAGAGCCAAAAGATAGCAAATACAGAAAGGCTTGTTTTCCTGAAAGTAGGTACCAGAGTTAAATAGTGCAGTTACATTTGGAACCAGTCCTCCAACTTAATGATCACATTGGTCGTTACTGTTGATGTTCTGAAGCAATCCATAGAATCAATTCCTGGTAGCCTTGGTTGATCCTCTCCTAGAGTCATTTAGAAGTTTTATGCAGAATAAAATATATTATATGGACCTAAACGCAGAGCTGTAGCAATTAGCAACAAGCTGAAGCTATGGGAAAGGTTTAGATCACTGAGCTGCAGGATGGCTTCATACTGAGAAAGAGCACTGCTGCAATGTTTGCTTTGAGAGTGTTGATGGGAAAAGTACAGAGAAGGTTAGAAGGAGTTGCACTCTTTGCGGATGTAGAGAAAGCATGTGATATGGTGCCAAAGGAGGAACTGTGGTACTGGATGAGGAAGTCAGGAGTGGCAGTGAAGTATGTGAGTGTGGTGCAGGACATGTGTGAGGACAGTTAGCCAGTGGTGAGGTGTGCAGTAGGAGTGACACATGGGTTCAAGGTGGGGGTGGGATTACATGAGGGATCGGCTCTGAGCCCCTTCTTGTTTGCAGTGGTGATGGACAGGTTGACAGATGAGGTTAGGCAGAAGTTTCCATGGACTATGACGTTTACAGACAACATTGTGATCTGTAGTGAAAGTAGGGAGCAGGTGGAAGAGAGCCTGGAGCAGGTGGAGGTATGCTCTGGAGAGAAGAGGAATGAAAGTTAGTAGATGCCAGACAGAATACATGTGTGTGATTGAGAGGGAGACAGATGAAAAGGTGAGGTAGGAAGGTGGATTAATTTAAATTCATGGGGTCAACAATCCAAAGTAACGGACAGTGCATAATAAAGGTGAAAAGCAGCATGCAGGCAGGACTGAGTGGGTGGAGATGAGCACCAGGGTTGATTAGTGATAGAAGAGGATAGTAGCGAGAGTGAAAGGGAAGGTTTACAGCATGGTTGTGAGACCTGCTGTGATGTACAGTTTGGAGACAGTGGGACTGACAAAAAGACAGGAGGTGGAGGTGGAAGGCAAACCTGAGATGGTTTGGACATGTGCAGAGGAGGGATAGTGCACTACTACTGCTGCTGTACAAAGATGTTGACGTTGGAGGAAATGAGGAAGACTTCAGAGAAGATTAATGGGTGTAAGTGAAGAAGGACTTCCAGAGGTTTGGTGTGACAGAGGAGGATGCTAGGGATAGGGAGAGATGGGGGCAGATGTGCCTGTAAAGGGAGCAGCCAGAATAATAATAAGAAGAAGAATATATGAACTTAAGCACTGTAACTTTAAAACTTATGTCTCTATTCTACTTTCAGTGCATCAATATATTTTATAATGTTTTTCGCAACATGAAATTGTAGGCTATACATTTTTTTTGTCTGCATTTTATTAATTTTACAATGTTGCATTATTCCTACATAAAGTTGAACTTTAACATAGTTGGACTACTACAGTTACCACAACTGCATTTTGTCAACTTTCCAAACTATTTTTGGCCCAATTCCCTGTTGGATTTCTAACCTAACCTGATACTGACAGGAGCTCCGGGTTTCCTGGAACGTGTAAAGAGGCAGCGGAAGACTAAAGAGAATAGGTGAGCGGCGCATTGCCCCTGCATGCAAACGAACTCTCATGAAATATGGACGACTTTGGAATAGTCAATGTAATTAATGTTAGCGTTGAAACAAAATGCCCACCGTTGCTGTCATATCACTTCTCCCCCCCCATACACACACATACACACATCTTATCCATAAAGACACAAGGTCGGGTAGATGGATGGAAGGGATGATGAGAGGATGAAAGTGCCACACTCGTTTTTTTTTTCTGCCTTTTGTGGTGGAGAATGCCCCGAGGCAAGATTTAACAGAGGGAAGAGACAGACAGAGGAAATGAAGGAGAGAAAAAAAAGGGGTGCAAAAAAAAAAAGGTGTCTCAGTGACAGTGCCAACCCCCACCATCACTTCCCCACCTCTCATTCCCGCCATGTCTACCTCTCTCTGCTTCATTCTCAGCTGCCTCGCTCGAGGCCTCACTAGCCCTTTTGTAGGGTGCGACCTTGGTGGTCGCTGAGCTGGTGTGAGCATGCAAGAGACGAGCCATATGGGTGAGACAGAGCGAGAAATAGATGTAGAGATTCAAGGAGAGAGCTATCTAATCCTTGATTTGTCTCTGTGTCTCCCCCCTCCCCACCACCACACACACACACACACACACACACACACACCGTCTGGGCTACATATGTGCTCCTTCACCCCGTTCTCTTGGCCGGGGCCAGGGCCAGTGCCCCTGCCACCTTACCCAGGGCAAGGGCTGCATATGTTGGGAAGGTGGGTACTACAGAGGGGGGGAGATGGGCTGGGTGGGCAGCAGATGGCTGAGCCCTAAGGCCTCCGCTGGTGTGGCCGGTGGCGAGTGTGTATGCGTGTAGTGTGGGGGGTGGGGGTGGGAAGTAGGTGAATGCGTGTATGTGCTTTGGAGGTGTGTGCAAATAGGTGGGGGATTGCTGGCCTGCATGTGTGCGTGCACGCGCGCGTGTGTGTGTGTGTATGTGCGTGCTCACAAGAGTTTTCTGCTTGGAAGGATGAGTGGACGGGCACCAGTGCAGAAGAAGTTCTTCTGGTCACGGTGAGCAAGGAGAAGGAAGGACGAGGAAAGAGAGAGATGGAAGGAAGGGATGCAAACAAGGGGAGCGCACAAATGAGCAGCAACAAACACTACCTCCCTGTGCCTCGGTGTTTTTCTCAGAATTAGCATCACCCTCATTTTTATTCACAGGTAGTTTTTTTGCCTGTAGCAGCAGATCTAACCCATTTGATGGTGTATACTTTGATTCGTCTCATCAGTGTGTTTGGTTCAAGCGCTTTAAAATCGTTATTGCAAGTGATCAAAAAATTATTTAATACTTTGTATCTCCTTTCTTTACTCTGAAATTCTTAAAAACTGCATTTACGATGCTGTCTGTAGTGTACGAATGATCTACCTGCAACATGGGTGGTGTCTAAATCCTGATTCATGCCATGTGAATTAATGACACACTTTTGATATGCAAAAAAAAAAAGAGAAAACTATATTAAGAAATATTAATTCATATCCTAGAGGTTTGTTGACTAATGGAAGTAGCAAACACACTTTGACCGACTAGTGTCACAAGTGCATCAGAAGAAGAGTTCGTGCATGAGATTAAAGCAAAGCCCACAAACTATGAGGTGAGAGGATTCACTGCGACATGTCGAGGTTACACTTCTCAGTCACTTACAGTTGGTGCTTGGATTAAGAATATGGCCCCTAAACCTCATCAGTCCACACAATATTTTCTTGGGGATTATCAGGATGTTTTTTTGGCAAATGTGAGACGAGCCTTTGTGCTCTTTTTGGTCAGCAGGGATTTTCTGCTTGGACACTGTTTTTTTTGTCCGGTCTCTTTCTTTTTGTTGAATCGTGAACTCTGACCTTAACTGAGGCAAGTGAGGCCTGCAGTTCTTTAGATGTGGTTCAGGGTTCTTCTGTGACCTCCTGGATGAGTCACCAGAGCACTCTCGGAGTAACTTTGGTAGGCCAGCCACTCCTGGGAAGGTTCACCACTGTTCCAGATTTTCTCCATTTCTGAATAACTGGTTCACTGGAATCCCTAAGCCTTGGGGACCTTGGGAATGGCTTTGTAACCCTTTGGAGACTGATAGATGTCAATGACTTTGTAAGTTTGATCTTTTAGCCTACTTCACTTTATCTATTTAAGTGATTTATAAATTCAACAGGTCAGGCAGTACTTAGGCCTGGGTGTGGCTAGTGAAACTGAACTCATCTTTCCAAAACAATGTGGTTTAATCAGTTAATTTTTTGATTTAACAAGGTGGCCAGTTATTTTTTCTTACAGGCTCAGGAAGGTTTGGCTAGCTTTTTTTGCCCTTAATAAATTAATTCATGAATATCATAATTTAAAAACCACATTTGGTGGTTACTTGGGTTATCTTTGTCTAATAATAACATTTGATTGATTATCTGAAACATTTCAGCACCCCTGAAAAGGATGCGTGGATGAGAATGGAAGGATTTTAGTGTGACAAATGTGAAAAAAATGCCTACATTTTTCCAAATCATCAATATTTGATGTGTTTTTGTCGTCTTTTAATCACGAAGAGTAGGCGAGAAATGTCCTTGACATTCCCGTGTGCCTTCTAAACATATGCATGCATTCACGGAAGGAGCCGTTCATGTGCACGCGTGGCCTCTGGCACCGTGTCTCCTCCCTGCCCTCTAAGGAGGCAAGAAGAAGACACATCCTCACCACCCGTCCCTCACACATGGGAGGGGAAAAAGACATGAGGGAGGAAGGAGATATCAGTTTTGTCCTTCACCTCTCCCACAATCCCCCTCTTCTGCTCCATTACAGAAGAGAAAAGTGTCCCAAAGACGCTCGAAGGTATGACACAGCTGCAACGCTCTGAATCTCTCTCTCACACACACAGACACACACCTTGCAGGTATGGGCCAGTTGCCATGCTCTAGATAATAGGCTGCTGAGGATGAAGCTTGTTAGACAGCCACAGCTGACATGACAGACACACACACACTAGTAGGTAAAGCCAGTGAATGGAGGGCAACCAAGGATGCAATATTCCTTCCTCTGGCTCTTTCTATAGTTCTTTCTTCCTACTTTTCTAATATTTGATTCCTCTGTCACGCCTCTTTCACATTTTCCCGTCTCTAGCTCTCTCTCTCCCACAGACGGGTCAGCCTGATGCGCCTCGTGCTTCTACTAAGAAGACATCGACAACTGTAAAACTTGCTTGCATTTCTTTTGCAGATAGGTATGTGCGTATTGCTTGTGGCCTGCACTGTTCTAAATTCCTTCATTACCCTCTCACAGTCATAGACGCACACATGCACACACCCCACAGATTCCCAGAAGGTCATCCCCTCTGAGATTGTCTGTTTGAAGTGAGGACCTCTGTCGCAAGCTGCTGGAGGCCTGCCTCGCTGTCAGGTGCGTTTGTGTGTGTGTGGATTTCTTCACGCATTTATTCTCATGAATATTTGAGTGGCTAATTGTACGTGTGTGCAAATATGTGAATTTATGCTTTTATGGTCTAATTATGCTTGTTTATGTGCCGTATTCAAGCCGTGAGTCTAAGCATGCAAGTATGTGTGTGCGTGGAGAGCGAGCGCCACAGGCTGTGGCGTGTCGGTGCCTCCTGGTAATGGATACTAATGGCCCTGGGCAGGCCTCCATGGAGCAGGAGGGATAGATTTGTCTGTTTGACCTCATCCTGCTGCCCTCACCCTGGGAGGGGAGGGTCTGAGGGGTGGGAGGCTCTGTGGGGGTCTGGGTCACCATCAGCATGCATAACCCTCAACATAAACACACACTGTTAGCTGTGTAAGTGACAGCGAAGACACGCACGCTCACATCGCACATACTGGAAGGTTACAAACGCTGCTGAGATGATCAGAGAGGAACAGTATTCTGAGTATGAGTGCGATGAGTGTTCTTACACTCTCTTAGCATTAAAGGTATGAAATGATTTACATTTCCAAATCACACATTTTTAAAAAGCACTTCTCAGACAAAGCACCGTGACTCGTCAGGTCTGAGTGATGAACAGAGGTACGGGTGCATAATGTGCGCATACGTGACATTCTAGCAGGTATTTCTGTACGTTTCTATCGAAGGTTGAATTCTTTTTCAAGTGGCCACTCCAGCTTTCTACATTTTTTTTTCTTCCGGTAACACACCCTTAAAATTTAGAAACTCTTCAGAAGTGAAAAGTGTCTCCTAATTGCTTACGGAGACGGAGCTTCACTTAACTTCCCGTAAATGTTTTCCTTGAAAATATCCCTGAGGCATTGCAGTATTACCTTTTGTTAGATTTCTTTGTTAATATCACTCTTGAATCAACATTTTTGCTATGTCAAAAGGGAAAAGGTTAAATTAATCATTTCTTACGTGCGCCTGAGACTTTTTTGACCGGAGAATTACCTTTGTTCGCTTTCGTCTAAGTTTTAAAGATGATGGATTTCCACTGGCTAAATCGTGAACAATGGGGCAAAATGCCAGGAAGCAGAGGATGTGGCCGTGCCGAAATAGATTTTAAGAGCTGTTTATGCTTGTGGTGGTGATTAAAGCTTTTTGCAGAAAACTGACATTTTTCTTTCCAATACCTCTTAAGGTTTTGTAAAGCGACTGACCTGCAAGCAAAGAATAGCAAAATTTGTTCTTCCCTTTTCTCCTTCTATCTCTAAGTACAGTAGTTGAATGTCAAAAAGGGGGGAAGTGGCTCAGGTAAACAGGGCCTCAGGGGAGAGGTGACCTTTGGGTTCACAGTCAGGGGGACACAGAAGGGAAGGGAGAGGGAAGGTGGGAATAGAGGAAACAAGGCTGAGTGCAGAGAGCGGATAAAGGAATAAACAAAATGAGAGGAAGACAACAGCAGAAGAATGGGAAGAAAGAGAGGGAAGATAGGAAAATTATCTGTCTAATTAACTAGAAAGTTAATATTTAAAAGTACCCTTGATCACCTTTTGAAATCAAAGAATCCAGTTACTTGGGCCTTTCAAAACTAAACAAGTTTTCTTTTTTCGTGGTATTTTGAACCATTGAAAGTTAAACATACTGAACATTATCTTATATCTAGGGTGTTTTTCAGTGAATCAAAACACTTGATTTAGTGCAAATTTTCTAACGCACCACAAGGACAACACAATCTCAGTTTTGACTGTCCACATGTGTTCTAGGGTCGTAAATACAAAAAAATGGGTGATTTTTTCCTGTTGCTATGTGGTAGCTGTGTATATAATATATGCATTTACACAATGATATATATATATATATATATGGACATAAATGAAATGTCAAATGAAAATGATACAGTACTTTTGTAAGGTATTGTAGGTACACAAAGACTGGTGGCTACATGATTTCCAAGCAACATGACAATGTCGCAATACACCGTGCATAAATCAAGCTTTGTGGATATAAATTAGATGTTAATGTCATTAAATTTAAGTAATAAGGTGCTTTTATAAGGTGCTATAGATGCATATAATTATATATTATATTATATATTATATTATAAAACTATGTGCCAACTGTGGTTGCTCAACTCCTGATTGCGTAGGTGGAGTTTCTGGGCAAACAAACAAACAAACAAACAACCAAACAAACAAACAGGAACACCCCTCTCCGCCCTTTCCTAGTAGAATAAATTGACTGCAGTCTTGTAGTGACTATTTCAGATGTCGAGGGACATCTCAAAATCTGTTGGACTATCCTGATACACTATATGGACAAAAGTGATGGGCCACGCCTCTTAATCTCTGAATTCACGTCTTTTCAGTCACTTTGCCACAAGTGTGTAAGTTCAAGCGCCTAGCCACGCAGTTTGCCTTTACAAATATTTGAGTGTGGTACTGTTGCAACAAGTTCAATTCCATTCAATTTTATTTATACAGCACCAATTCAGAAAAAACAGTCGCCTCAAGGTGGTTTGTATTGTAAGGTAAAGACCCTACAATACTGCAGAGAAAACCCAACAGTCAAAACGACCCCCTATGAGCAAAAGTAAAAACAGAATAAAAACGATGAGTAAAAAGTGTAAATAGAAGCAGTGCATTATGTGCATTGAACAAGTCAGTTTGTGAATTTTTTCCCCCTCCTAGCTATTCTACGATCGGCTGGGAGTGGTATTATTTCAAAGTGGAAGCATTTAGGAGGCACAGCAACACAGCAACCCAGCCACTGTGAGACCAGCTAAAGCTGCAGAGCAGGTTCACCGAGTGCTGAGGCCAACAACATTTGTCCATATAGTGTTCAAAGCTAAGGAGCTTTAAAATGTGATGCCTACATGTCCTGATGAAGTATCAATATGTCATGAGTTGCTAGTGACAATGAGTTCTTAAAAGAGACATAGAATCTATAAAATGAGAACTTGTAAAGTAAAATATTAGCAGAGGAAAAAGCACCTTCTGTCTGTTTACAAGAAACCCTTGAAAATCAGACCCCAACATACTTGGATCAATTTTCACTCACATATTAAAATTGCTAATATATTATTCAACATGTCTAATGAGCATCTACATGCCAGCTATAAGCAGTAACACATGTTCACTAAATAAATATCAACCAGAATGATGTTAATGTGCTTAAATGAAAACATTATTGAAACTACAGCAAAAATTGCCTATGTTGGTTTCAAATGGCCCATGGAACTTTATCCATTTTGTAAAAAAATCATCTTATGTGTAAGTTGGCTAAAATCCGATTATTCAAAATCCTTCAAAATATTTGATGGTTTGTGGTCTAACATCGAATTTCGCTACAATGGCTTTCAGTTTCATTCCTTGATTTGCTTCTCATATTTTTGCTCGTAAGTGTTTGTAGCTTACGCTTGACTCCTGTGCTTGCCATGATTGTCTCCGGTGAAATGAACTGATTAACCTACTGAAGCCAATCCAGACGTCACATGACTGTCTCGACAGCCAAGCAATCTCCAAGGGTTGATATTGTGTGTGTAGTTGTGCATGAATGAGCCAATGCATGGAGTTTGCGTAGATTGTAGATACTGGAAGTGGGCGAGGCGAGAGCTGAGAAGGGCTGCACTGTTAAACTCACCTGACTCATGCGATCACATTTACCGTATTTTCCGGACTATCCGTCGCAGTTTTTTTCATAGTTTGGCCGAGGGTGCGACCTATACTCCGGAGCAACGTATATGTGAAATTATTAACGCATTATTATATAAATCATAAGTTTTCAACTCCATGCCTGCCATCATTCCTGGCGGTTTAACCAAAATAATCCAGCCACTTGACATCTCCATGAACCGGAGCTTTAAGGCAGTCCTGCGTAACCTGTGGATGATGGATGGAGTGCACAGCTTCACGGCAACCGTGAGAATGCACCACGCAACTTTCCTGGAAGTCATTGGATGTATGGACAAAGCATGGGCTTCAGTGACAACCAAAACCATCCTGTCGGGATTCAGAAAGGCCGGAATAATTGAAACTGCGACTGACGACACAAAAGCAGAAGC
>VUQK01024705.1:0-11779 GCA_015106715.1 Bujurquina vittata
CACACAGACATGGGGGGAACATGCAAGCTCCACACAGAAAGGCCTGGGTCAAGGTGGATTTGAATCCAGACCTTCTTGCTGTGAGACAGCAGTGCTAACCACCACACCACCATGCTACCCATTAAAGCCAAATGAGTGTGATAAGAATTATAAAATAGCAGAAAGCATCTTTGGGAAAAATTTATGTGAGGTGAACGTTTTTTTGCTTTGTTTGACCCCATTCCCATCTGCTTACATTGTGTCGGTGGGGTGTTTGACCTAAACTGCAACCAGAGAGATGTTTAGATCGAGTTGCCCTATGCCTGAATGGTTGTCTCAGTTCTTCTGTCAGACTGTCTTGAATTATATTACAGCCATTTCTTCTTGGATTTATAACCTCTGCTCACATGTTCCTCATCCTTTAGAAGCACCTGCTGCTTGTTATCTTTGTTTATAACCACCTACTAGTCAGTGACCTGCTTCTATGTTGTATAAAGCACTTTGATTGCTCAAAGTAGAGTAGAAAAGTGCTATATAAGAACAAGTCAATTTACCATTACCTTCCTTTGGGCCTTATTATGCCATGACAATGTGATTATCATGAGAATGTTCACTGATTCCAACATCGCTGTTGGGGCACTTTGTCACTTTTTTGGATGAACATCATTTTGGGGATGGAAACATTTCAATTCAGTTGAGTTCAATTCAGTTTTATTCATATAGCGGCCATGTGAAACTTTGCCCTGAGCAGCAGATATGTTAGGGCCTGCATGACAGCATAGGATGAAAAGCCTGGTGTTTTCATTATCTTTAGTGCCAGGCTCATGGATCAATTATTGGGCTCAGTGTGAATGAGTATGTGTTGTAGATTTCTCACGATACAATATAATAAGCTTTTGTTCTGAAGTGACTTTACCACCATAGGTAGTCTTTGTTGCAATGTATTCACTGTTGATAATAATATAATAAATGTGCAAGCAGAGAAGAAAGCAATGCACTCAGAATCTGCAGGAAATACCTGTTGCATTAACTACTAACAGACATCACAGTGCACTATCTGTAAAGAAATCAATGGAGCAGCCAGGCCAGCGCTCTGTTCTGTGCCCTGTAAAGCTCAGTCCCTGCTGGAATTGGCCCCATTCAAGCCCATCACTCCATTAAGCCTATACATTCTTCTCATTATGAACATAGTTAGAAACCAATTAATTGAAGTGATTAAAGTGTTTCCTAACTCAAGTGGAGTTAAGAAGATTGAGGTCAAATAGTGTTAATTTATTTTCGTGAATATTCTACTGGTGCCCCTCATACACAAATTATCAAAAGTACCCTTCTGCTTTTACACTGATTAATTCCAAACCTTAATTGTTGAGTGTGTAATAGCTCTGGGTGGACAGACAGAACTGTCCGTTACTTTGTTCTTGTGTCTTACAGTTATGTCACTTCAACATAGGAACCCTGTGACGACCAGGTTTTCCTCAAAGTTTGTCAGGTGTAAGAACAACATCGAAGCCTGAGAAGCTGGAGATGCAGTGCCACAGCGCAGAAAGCTGTATTCATCGAAAGTAGCTGTCCAGCCTGCCTTGGCAAGCAACATTCTCCCCTGTTTAAGGACAAAGTGTGTGCTCAGTATTTAAATAAATTATACCTTTCAGCTATTTAATTTGTATTCTCAAATTACTTCATATCCAAATGTGTCATTAGCAGAAGGCTTGCAGCCGCGTTTTCATATTTATATAAACATAAAAACAGAGTGATGTTATAAATATGTGTGTGTCACAGTGATGCAGCAGTTAACAAAGACAACTCACAGCAAAATAAACCCTCCTGGTTGGCTAGGGCCATTTGTATGTTCACCCTATCCCTGCATGCACTTTCTGTTATGGCCTTCTGTTCCTTCTGCTCTGATCCACACTTTTTCTTTCTTTTTTCTCCTCTCAGCTCTCTCCTCTCTCTCTCATGTGTGCTTTTGTTTCATTTACCTTGTGCTTAAGGGGTGGGCCTAACCCATGGCTCGCCTTCCTAGTTACACACCTGGTGGCCATCAGCTAATTATGGAAGCCCTATTTAAATGAGGTGTCATGGTCCTGTGTCTGCGACCCCTTGTTTATTAGTTTATGGTCTTTTGGGGGGGGGACCAGCCACCTCCTCCATCTTATCTAGGGGAACACCGAGGCATTTTTAAGCCCGCTGAGAGATATAATATCTCTGGTGTGTCCTGGGTCCACCCCAGGGCCTCCTTCCAGTAGGACATGTCCAGTAAACCTCACAAAGAGGTGCCCAGGAAGCTTCCTAGTCAGATCCCTTTTGATGTGGAGGAGTAGCAGGTCTACTCTGAGCCCCTCTTGAATGTCTGCACTCTTCACCCAATCTCTAAGGGAGAGCCTGCCATCCTTCGGAGAAAGCTTATTTTTGATACTTATCTCTCTCGCTACAGCAGAGCAGTGCAGTTTCCACACCACTGCAGCCGCAGTCCCAATCTGTCTGTTAACCCCCTGCTCCCCTCTCCCTTCACTTGTAAACAAGACACTCGGACAGTCCACCAGGGGCAGCAACTTGTCCCTGACCTGGAGAGGACATGCCACCATTTTGAGCTGAGTACCATGGCCTCAAACTTAAAGGTGTTAATTCTCATGCCCACCACTTCACACTTGGCTGCCAATTGCTCTAGTGTGAGCTGGAGGATAACACCTGATGAAGCCAACAGGACCACATTATCGGCAAAATTTTATTTAATCAGGAAGGTCCCATTGAGAAAAAAAAATCTCTTTTTCAAGGCAAAAAGAGCAGAGATAAGATTCTCTGGCTGCCGAGGCAGAAGCCTTCCACCACTTGGCTACTCCTAAATTATGTTCATAAAAATTATGAGCAGTCATTGACAGCACCTGGCCCTGGCAGAGTCCTACACCCACTGGAGTCTGACATGTTGCCAGCAATGGGGACCAAGCTCTTGCTGCAATTTTCCAGGGACTGAATGGCCCATAAGAATGGGCTAGACACCAATACTCCCACTGACCCCCAATCAGATACCCAGAGGGACATGGTTGAATGCCTTCTCCAAGTCTTCAAAACACATGTGAACTGGATGGGCAAACTCGCATGCATGCTCAAATATCCTTGAGAGGATAAAGAACCGGTCCAGTGTTCCACGACCAGGATGAATGCATTATTCATCTTTAATCCAAGGTTTGACCACCGGACAAACTCTTCTTCCCAGCACCCTGGAGAAGACCTTCTTGGGGAGGCTGAAGAGTGTTATTCCCCCCATTAGTTGTAGCACACTGTGCGGTGCCCCCTCTTGAAGATGGGCCAATCCAGTGGCAGCAAACCAGATCTCCACGGGATGCTGCAGAGACACCCTAAAACATCCAGAGCCTTCAGGAATTCAGGGCTAATCTGATTCACCCCAGGGGCTCTGCAATCAAGGAGTTGTTTAACTACCTTTGTGACCTTATCCCCAGTGATGGGCAAGACATCCCCCTCATCCCCAGACTCCAGCAGAGCTTTGACAGCATTCTGAGAGAGGCTGTACATGTAGCAAACAGAAGGCATGCCAGTAGATTTAAGGAGGTTCTAAAAGTGTTTCTTCCACTGCTCAACTATATCTTCAGTTGAAGTCAGTACCGCCCCACTCGCACTATCCACCGTGTGAGTATAGCACTGCTTTCCCATCCTGAGTCAACTGATGGTTTGCCAGAATCACTTTGAGGCAGTCCTAGTCTTTTTCCATGGCCTCACCGAACTCCTCCCACACCCATATTTTGCTTCAGCCACCACTCAAGCTGCATTCAGCTTGGCCTGCTGGTATATGGAAATAACCAAATCCAATGGGACTCCTTCTTCAGCTTGATGACTCCTTTCATCTTTGGTTCTGGGATTACTACCACAACACTATACCAATCGCCTTGCAGCCACCGCTGCAATTGCTTGAGCTGAACCTGCAAAATAAAATTTATCATAAAAAGCCAGAAGAGTTCTTTTGACAATTTTTCCCCTTTATGGTACATCCAGTTTTCTTGATAGTAAAAACAATAGGCAAGTATAGCTTTATCATCTAGCTCTAGTTTTGGACACACTAGTCATTGAATCCACTTACAACTAACTTATGTCCCTAGGGCTTTCGCCTAGCCTTTAAATTTTAACCTGGCACGTAACAAGTGCACAGATCCAAGGGGTGAGCCATCTATAACTGTCTGGACTCTTCTTCGTACCAGCTGCAGGAAGCCTCTTTACTGGCTGCAACGGAGGAGAAGAGGAAGCGGGGTTTACAAACAGGATTAACAGTGGTCAGAAGCCAGGCGAGTCACCCCGCCTCAGCTTTAAGTAGTGTTACATTGAATCATTTGGGGTAATACGCCGCTGACACGTAACCAGGACTATTGAAATGGAGAAGCTGTCAAACCTGTACCTGTGGGATCTAACACCAGTCTATCCAGAATACTCCCATGCTACCATATCCAACTCACCACCAGATGATGATTAGGTGACAGCTCAGCAACTCCCTACACTTGAGTGTCCTGAACATATGGCCGCAGTTTTTACATGAGACAAAATCAGAACTACAAAATCTATTAATAACCTGTGACTGAAGGTGCCCAGGTGCCACATGCATTTATGGACATTCTTATGTTTGAACATAGTGTTTGGGTTTGCACAGAAGTCCAATAACACAACAACATTCACTTTCAGATTAGGCAGTCCGTCCTCACAGTCCTGCCCCTCCTAGTCTCACTGTCATTGCGCATGTGACCACTGAAGCCTCCAAGTAGAACAAGGGAGTCACCAAATGGAGCACCCCACCCAGTGACTCCAAAAGGCTGGGTACTGTAAACACGAAAGACTGTAATTCCCTGCCCCAAAGGATTTTCACTGAGTGCATTTCCAGGCTCCAAGTCTAGCCCCTCACCAGAAGACTGTTTTCAGGGCCCTGGCCATGTTGAGGTCAGCCTGACTATATCAAGCCAGTATCTCTCAACCTCACATACTAGCTAAGGCTCCTTCCCCACCAGAGCAGTGAAGTTCTATTTTCAAATTGCCAGCCTCCATAGGCAGGGATTGGTCTGCCCTTAAAAATTTTCTGTTAGCATTTAGCTCTACCTTCCCAGTATTACCACATGCTTGCTTATACGGGTTTTCTGTCTAAGGATGTAGTGAGTCTGCTTTACAACATAAAGCACTTAAAACTATTGTTCTCGTGCTATATTAAAAAATTTGAATTGAACCAGTTTCATATTTATAATAACTGTTTACATATTATTTATAGATGCACTATACAGTATTATATTAACTGTTTACAGAGTTGTATAAACATTCGCTGCAACTTTAAGAAAACCAGCTCAAGCAGACCTGGGTATTGTATGGCCCCAGTTGCTTGTTCCTGACTGGCCAAAATGAGGTCAATGTCTAATTAGGATTCAAACGCAAATAAGTGCATCATGTAGTTTGCCCCATTTCAGATTTCAGTGTTGTTTGTTAGCGGGCCAGTGGTGTGTGCTGGCTTGTTTCATTTCAGGGGTAGGCAAGCTGGTGTCTCTGATGGATTGGACGGAGCAGGGGGTGGAGGTACTCAGATCCTGCACACCTGCAGCGAGTTTCCAGCTATCAGCCCAGTATTTGGGACTATGCCAGAGCCTCCTATCTTCCCCAGAGTGTCTGTGTTCCTCCGTGGTATTTACCCCCTCTGTCACCTGCTGTGGTGCGAGTGTTTGGTTGCCCTCTCTCGGGTGTGGCTCACGTGCTAAGTTTTATGTGTGCTTCCTTGCAGCAGATTACGTACACTGGACCTGACTGTTCCGGATCCCCCCCTGCCTGCCAGAGACATCCCCACACCATCTAGCTCGTTCACCTCCCCCTGAGCAGCTCCACCACGCTCTCGCCGCATTGGCTTTTCCATCTGTAAGCCCCTCGCCTGTTAATTAGAAAAGGAGGTTTCCTGAGGGCTTCTGATGTCTTTCTTTTGGTTATGTTGCTTCCCTGCCTGTGGCAAATAAACTTTCTGGTACCTTTGCTCTGTCTGCGTCTGGGTCCATCTTAGCTTGACACACAGCCGTAACATTCAGTGCAGTGTTTAAGTAGATTTTGTCATAACTGTGGGAGTGGAAGGAGTTAAGTGTATGCCTTAGGAATTGAGTTCATAATTCTACCTTGGCCCAGTCCTCTTTCTGTGTGGAGTTTGCATGTTCTCCCTGTGTCTACAAACGCATGCAGTTAGTGCAGTTACACATAAATATCGGGTTAAGTACTGAGCTCAGAAAACCCCCCCAATAATGAACAAAAGCTAAAGAGACTCAATGATCAGGTGTCTGAAAGATCTTCTCCCACTTAAATAGTAGCCAGTGATGAGCAGTCACGTGAGATAATTGGCAACAGATGTGCAGATGCAGACTCCACCTCTGAAACACAGGCTGAGTTCATTCAAACCCATTTGCACTGACAGAAGAGGAGGAGAGTGAGAGGGAGAATGTGGTGGAGTTTTGCAGGAGGACAAGGGGACCATGACAGATTTAGATGCGAAGATGCTCGAGGAGGTGGTATAATGTATTGTATGTGCACATGTGGAATGACGAAGGACTTCTGATAAGTGTCTTCCATACAAAATTTCTCCCTTACAAAATACTTATTTGTGATACATAAATAACTGAGCAATATGGTCAGCTGCTTCTCCAGTGAGGATGAATTCCATCGCCATCATCTTGGTCTGCAGCTGGCAAGAATAGTCTTTGTTTGGCTCTATACCTTCAGTGAGCTTGGTGTGCTGGCACATAAACAACATCTGCATCTGCTCATCTAAGCTTTGCATTAGAGTAGATTGCGTCTTGGAGTAGTTCTTTAGAGGAAACCAAAAAAGTGTTAAAACTGTCTAACTGCTACAAAAGATTCTGTTTTGAGTAAGTGGCTGAATCATACAGAGGACAGCTGGAATCACAACCTAGCCAACAAGCCAGCTAACACAGCAGACGAACAGCTGGGTTACCTCGTTTGCGCCGACTGATATAAAATGGATGGAATTGTCCACTAGCAAACTGATAAAGACAACATTGTTCTCTTTCAGACTGGTTAAAAAAATGCTTAAAGGACTCAAAAATATATAATGCTGTGAAAAAGTATTTTGCATATTTGTCACACTTACATGTTCAGGTGATCAAAAATTTTAATATTAGACCAAGAAAAACCAAGTAAATAAAAAAAAAATGTAATTTTTGAATGATGACTTAAGTGATTTTATTTTTTTGCATTTTTGGCCTCAGTGGCTTTTGTTTTACAGTGGAGAGAAATGGGGGAGAGATACAGGGGAAGACATACTGGTAACAGGCCGGGACTCAAACCTGCACCACCCACACCACAATGTGACATTTGTATGTGGTTGCCAGCTGTCACCACTAAACCACCCAGGTAACTGCCCCCTGGAAAATTTGGATCATCGTTGTGTTCCATAACCAAAGTGTGCGTGACCTTCAAGGCATGAACTAATGGCAGGACATTCTCTTTTTTTCTAAATGACAAAGACAGAGCAGGATTCATGGTTCCATCTATCACAGCAGGTTGTCTACGTCTATCACCAGCATGTTGGAATGATGCTCCTCTCATGAAATG
This sequence comes from Bujurquina vittata, assembly GCA_015106715.1. Lineage (NCBI taxonomy): Eukaryota > Metazoa > Chordata > Actinopteri > Cichliformes > Cichlidae > Bujurquina > Bujurquina vittata. The sequence continues at coordinate 7,570 of VUQK01024705.1, forward strand.
CTGTTATTGATATGCCACATGCAGTGGAACACAAACATTCCAAAAAGTTAAACTTTTGTTTCACCCAAATTCTTTGATCATCAAGATATCTTTTTCACAAATGCGAGATGAGCCTTTGTTCTTTTTTGTCAGCAGTGCTTTCCGCCTTAGAACTCTCTCACAGACGGGGCGGCGCCTGGGTGACTGAGCGGTGAAAGCCAGCAACCATATACATATGCCGCGTTGCGGTGCAGGCAGCGCAGGTTCGAGTCCCGGCCTGTCGCCAATTTGCCTGTGTATCTTACCCCCATTTCCTGCTTCCTTCCACTGTGGCAAAAAAAAAGAACTCTCTCACAGATGCCACTGTTGCAGAGCTCTGTTGATATAATTTCTAAAACCTTCCTACTAGTAACCTAACATGACTGGGTTTTTGCATTTATGTTTTCTTTTTTGCAACACCAAAAGTATTTAACATTTAAAAATACACTAAGATATGGAATACTATTTTTGTGACACCTTTCAATAAGAGAGGCTGATTTAAGAACAATATAGACTTAATATTCTCTCTTGGGACCCAGGATTCCAAGTTAAAATTCACTAATAATGATACTGAAAATATTTGATGAAAGTATAGATATTGATTTCTGTGTATTTCAAGTAAATAGCACAGCCTGCTGACAACAATAACGGATGTAAGGTATGAATTATGAATACTTACATGTTTTTTTCTTATTCCCATTTCCATGGAATATATTATTTTGACATGCTTCTGACAAGTGGCAGTTTTTACATCATGGGCTGTGCGGAAAGAAAGAGAAGGAAGGAAAGCGAGGGTTCTCCACTTACACACACACGCACACACACTAAATACAAAGCCACAGCAGAGGCAGCTTGTCTCACACTGTTGCAGTGCATTCCCTTAAATACACGAAAAACATCCCTTTCCATGAACCCTGAGCATGAACTTATAGCATAGCAAGGAGTGTAATTGTTTGGCTCACTGTGCTTCAGCATTATGCTTTCTGGCTTCATTATCCCAGCCATTATGAGTGGTTTTTGGAAGTAGGTTAGTTGTCAGACAGCTCTGAAAATCCCCAGCTTTTGGCTGCTCTTGACACTCTGGTTGAACCCTTCCTATTAATGCTGGATTACTGAGGAGAGGCCATGTCTCTTTGACAAGGGAATAGAGCGCAACATTTCAGCGGTGATGATTTCATCTTGCAGAATTTAATTGCTCTAGCATCTGTTTGTGTGCTTTTAAGATGCACCAAGCGGATTTACAGATTACCAGGAACACCTGTCTTTACCATGTTCAGGAGAAATGGCTGATACCAAATATGCATGGTTTACAGCTGCAACATCAAAGACTTGTCACATCAGAATAAATGGTTCCCTCTTCCACGAGGATACGTTTTCTGCAAACAGCTGTATTTCAAGGGCGCTTGTGTTGTCTTACGTAAGTCAACATGAGCTTCTCTGCTGGTAGAAACGTCTGAAAACGACGACGACGACAACAACAACACTCATTCAGCCACACATTCGTAGATTCTATGCCTAAGGATTTTTCACCTAGGGTTCACACACTTAAAGTCCAATGGAAACTCTCGGTTCACTATCTTGCCCAGGGATACTTCAGCACACATGTTGGAGGAGCCAGGGATCAAACCATCAACCTTCAGATTAAAAGACACCCAGGTCCTCCTGAGCCATAGACACTCCCAATGCAGTGTTCTTGTGTCCAGTATATTCAGTAATGATGCGTGTACACTATAATTAAACAAATATCTCTCAAGATAAATAAATGCAGTTTTCCCCACCCTTTGAGCACAATTCACAATTGTTTTTTAAGCATTTTATATTAAATATCTGAGCCCTCATTTCTAAGAATGCTGTGCAAATGCAAAGTGAAACTTAGAGAGACTTCCTTGAGAGAGAAGTCCATTTACTGATTATCTTAACTACTTATCCAACAAGGAGAAGTAATGGATGGATGTGGTGGAGACAGACACTCACTCTCATCCAGATTCATAGCTAATTTGTACTTTGTAATTGGGAAGAAGACAGAGCACCCAACGAGAATGAAGGCTGACATACAAGGAAAATGCATATCTCTTGATTTCTCCCTCCTGTCATCACCAACCGGTTGCAGTAGATGATGGCCCCTCCCTGAGCCTGGTTCTGTCTGAGGTTTTTTCCTTCCCACTGTCACCAAGTGCTTGCTCATAGAGGCTTGTTTTGTCTGTAATTATTGGTCTTTACATACAATATAAAGGACCTTGAGGAATATGTTGTGAATTTGCACTATATAAATTAAATTCAACATGCAAACACTGACCAACAATTTACAACCTAGAATCTTCTTGCAGTGAAGCAAAAATTGTATTTTATTTATATAGCACCAAGTCACAGCAATCAAAAAGGAATACTCGGCTCTACAGAGCCTCTGGTCCATGCTGAGTGTGGCACACACCTTGTGGCCACACAGCACAGTGACCACCTGTAGCCCTGTATATAAGGCCCACTGACTGGTTACAAGGTTGTAGACACCTGTGATGCTAATTAGTGAACCCACCGTGATTTAACACGTCCCTTTGGTCACATTTTTCAGGGGTTCCATCATTTCTGTCCAGGCCTGTTTCATGAGTTCATTTTTTAAAATAATTCTGTTGAAGCATGGCTGAAAAGCAATAGCACACTTTCATTTGTTCATTTTCATAGAATTTTTATTTATTAGTACTTTTGTCAGATTAAAGTTATTTCTGTGACCATTGTGGGTTTTTCTTTCATTAACCGAGGTACCAACAATTTTGTCCACGTCTGTAACTTCACTTTTTCTTTTTTGAAAATAATTATTGTCTGAAAGCTTTCTCAGAATCAAATCATCACCACCAATATGATGATTGTGTCTGGAAACAAACTATTTTTGTCTGGACTGGGTCAGACACAAAGGAAATTGCTTCATGGGGGCCATCACCATGTTGGGGGCCCTGGGAAATTATTCATTACACTATAATGTCTCCGGTGTGATGCAGTAATAATTCACCCCTTTATCCCCAAATCTCTCAACACAATGACTAAAATGAGGCGAATCACTTCTCCACTCTATACTCAGAATAACAACCGCAGTGGGACTGCATGTTGATTATCACACATCACCAATAACAATAATGACACAAAGTTTGAGAAATTCAATTATGCTCCTCATGATTTATTTGTGGTCCAATGATTTTAAAAAGCCGCCTAGTTAAAAAACATTAAGTTGATACCACTAGCAATTATGAGGCAGTCTAATTTACCTCTGACAATTGGCCCAAGCTATCATTTCTGTTCTGTTCTGCTGAACCTCATACCAGCAATAACTGGGGTGAGCCTTGTTGACTGTGACTTCCTCAGAGCAGCAATGATTATTTGGTGTTTGCTCGCTCAGTCACATTGTGCAATTGCGTATTCAATAATTTACTCTTGTATATCCCCAGGTGAGTGCCTTTGATTGCTAGCCCACCAGACAGAGGCATGTGTCTTATTTCTAGCTTCACTTTGTTGCTTTGACGCTGCACCTGCTGCAGTACTGTGATTGTTGCCTGACGAAGCCGAGGCTGCTCTGCCAGCAGCATCTGCTTCTTTTGAATTTGTTTGCTTTGCAGACCATAGAAAAAGTATCATTACCAACTGGGGGGCAAATGCAAATTGTGACACACAAGTTCACCAGCCAACGTTGTCTAAATGATTTCAAAACTGTCTTATGGTCACTTTGGAAGCAGATCTGTAACACAATTCTGCACAGCAAAACATCAGCTTGTTCCATTCCCTTTAAAGTAACAGATGCCCCTTTGGATCATACCTGTGATATAAGGTAAGTGGTCTTTAAAATATAAAACAAGGAAAGCTCTGCCAGTCAGATATTTGGATAATGAACTTTGTATGAGAACGCAGTGAAGCGATGATGTTTTAAGATTAGATTAGATTAGATTAGATAAACTTTATTAATCCCTTTGGGAGGGTTCCGTCAGGGAAATTACAGTTCCAGTAGCACATTTTTCACACAGAAATAGAAAAAGACAGAAATAAAGTTTCAGAAATTTTGCAAGAAATATACAAGAATATATAGAGCAATAGAATAGGATAGCATAAATAGATAATAATAATAAACTAAGGTGCATTTATATTGCACTACGTTTGTGGTGTGTATGGTCAGGCTCAGGCTGCTGCTCCTTCCTCCCTCCCCTCTGTC
>VUQK01024708.1:5368-21237 GCA_015106715.1 Bujurquina vittata
GGAATTTGTGGGGTTTTACCAAAAAGGTGTTTTAAAAGAGGTTTAAGCCTTCTTCAAATTCCCACTCTCAAAGGCGAGCGGGCTCTGCACTGGGGCCCCCCCCCCCCCCGGCCCACCTCACAGATTGTGTGTCTATGATTTGTACTGAAATTGGTTCGTATAAAAACTACTTATGGTAGAGGTCCTGATCCAACTCCACAGGGAATTGTGTTTTTAAATATTCTTAAACCCATATTTTATTTACAGCAGAACATAGTTCTGATATGTTTTCTGAGAAAATGTACCATTTAAAAAAATATATTAGCTCATTTTTAAAAACACTTATTCCCACCTGCAAGTCGAGTTTTTAGATCCAAATGTTCCCGAACACAATCAAACATCCACCACTCTTTGCTGTGAACTCCCTTTCAGGTTCTGTATCACCTGTTTAAGGAGTTTGCTCACGACAAGGGGACGACCGTGACCGGCGCCGTCCTCGGTGTCATCTCTTTCTTCGTGGTTTCCCTCGGCGGGATCATGGTGGGAGTTATCTACGGCATCGTGGGAGCTTTCACGTCCCGCTTCACCTCACACACGCGCGTCATCGAGCCGCTCTTTGTCTTCCTCTACAGCTATATGGCGTACCTCTCAGCGGAGGTCTTCCACCTCTCGGGCATCATGTCGTAAGTAGACGAAGCCTCGGTGTCTGAGCTTAGTGATAAAAATCTATAACAGCTCCTCAGAAATTAAGGCTAATTATTTCAGATGTGGGTGCTGCCCTGTTGGGCTCTTACTGTAGTTTGTGCAGTAATGGCCATGTGGGTGGAGATGTGACACCAAATCCCGTTTCCTGCACTGCTTTTAAGCCAAGACAACCATCCAGCTGTCTGGTTTCTTAACCACTTGTGCAGCTCGTAGTTGCAGACGGGCTCGAGCAAGATGATGGGAAAACCCTTAAACAGCCTACTTCTATATGAGGTGCTCTTTGGAAGGGATACTTACAGGCTTACATACATATAAAAAAAACTTGCCCCCTGTACCACTAACTGAACAAGTGGTTAGACAACCAGAGGTGATCATTTTTATCTGCATACAGTGATGCAATGCAGTCAGTACTGCAGTGATTTGGAGAGTCTAGCTGCAGATGGATGCATATGAATCAGGTGCAAGTAGGAGGCCAAAAAGACAAGTTAATACAAGTCGGCTGAGTTGTATTAATTCACCACAATTAAAACAGGAACTGAGTGAAAAAGACCCGACTGCTGCCAGTGGCCCCTTCACTCTTCTGCTTCTGATGCTCTTAATGTGAAAGGAAATGGAGATGTGCTGTCCTTGTTTATATACAGTCTGCGTATTTAAAGGCCTTTAAATGATCATAGATCCCATAATGCAACAACACAAACGTCAGAGAAGCGTCTATGAAACCTCGTGATGTTAAGTCCTTCCTGATCTCTTTCCCTTTGTGAACAGTTTGATCGCCTGTGGCGTGATTATGCGGCCGTACGTGGAGGCCAACATCTCCCACAAGTCCTACACCACCATCAAATACTTTCTGAAGATGTGGAGCAGCGTGAGCGACACGCTCATCTTCATCTTCCTCGGGGTGTCCACAGTGGCTGGTCCTCACGCCTGGAACTGGATCTTCGTCCTCTTCACTGTGGTCTTCTGTCTGCTGTCCAGAGTGCTCGGTCAGTGCAGCAGGAAGTTCGCAGTAATCATGTGTGTAATGGGTGCCATTAAGGATGTTCTACTTATAGAAAATTAATATATTGATAGTACAATCCGTTAGGAGCCATTTCTGCTAAATATGAAACTGAGCGTCAGTAAAAGAAATACAAATATTTTACAGGCAGCTTGACGACATCAAATAAACTGACTCGACATAAATTAGCAGCTATAAGAAGTTTGTCTGGCTCTGTTTTGTTTTTATTTTGATTATTTTTTGCCGGTTTTTGTGATTTAGTGAAGAACAAATTTAGTGTTGGCAGTGGTGCTGCTTCCTTGACCTTTGGTCACACTGCAGTACTCCAGCCTTTCATCCAAATCTGGTTACTTCTGGCTTCAAAAACAACACGAAGACATCAGAACACCAACTTTGAGGCTTTGAAGTGCGTCGTTCAAATCAGTGGGTGGTGTTTTTTTTTAGCCACAGCTGATCACAAGGGGACAGCAATCAGTGAATGTAGAGACAATAAAGACAAATTGAGCATCATATTGACAACCCTTAACATGTAAACTAACACTGGTGGCATTTGTATCCATCCTCTTTCTTTCGGTGTGTTTCAGGCGTCATCGGGCTCACGGCCCTCATCAATAAATTCCGTATTATAAAACTGACCAAGAAGGACCAGTTCATTATCGCCTACGGTGGCCTGCGAGGGGCCATAGCCTTCTCACTGGGGTACCTGCTGGCTGAAGATGAAAATAAGGACTTGTTCCTCACTGCCATCATCACCGTCATCTTCTTCACGGTCTTTGTGCAGGTGGGAGTAACTGAATTTATGGGAGAAAAGGAAAGGCAACGAACAAAAACTCTGATTATTTTTCAACATGATTACCTCGAAGGAAGAGGCTGGCAAGGGAAAAGTGGGATAGTCAGGGAGGAAAGGGGGATTTGGAGTCTCGGCATATGACAAAGGAAAAGTGTGAGACTGGACACTGAGGAAAGAGGAAAAAGGAGCTGGGTTTATTTCTTTACACACTATATTGCCAAAAGTCTTCACTCACCATCAAAATCACTGAATCAGGTGTTCCAGTCCAGAATGGGTCGCTCTCAGTGAGTTCCAGCGTGGTGCCGTGATAGGATGATAGCTGAGATTTCCTCTCTGCTAAATATTCCACAGTCAGCTGTTAGTGGGATCAGAACAAAGTGGAAGCGATTGGGAAGGACAGCAGCTCAGCCATGAAGTGGTAGGACACCTAAAACCACAGAGTGGGGTCAGAGGATGCTGAAGGTCAGAGTGCACAGAGGTCACCAACTTCCTGCAGACCTCCAGCCTTCATGTGGCCTTCAGATCAGCTCAAGAACGGCTTCATTAATGGGTTTCCATGGCAGCTGCATCCCTCCATCACCAAGCTCAGTGCAAAGAGTCGGATGCAGCGGAGTAAAGCATCATATTAAAGCCTCTGGATTAAGATGTTACTCAGGTTCATGTGTGTGAAAGCAGACGAGCGAATCCTTTTGGCAGTATAATGTATTCAGTTTTTTTTCCTGGATACAGTTTCCTCATTACTGGCCACTAGTGGTGACAAGTAGGAATGGCGTTTGCTTGCGCTCGTCTTTATTGCATTAAGAGGGATTTTGACCACAGTATTTTTAAGGGTATTTTTAGGTGTCTGAAAAACACACAAAAATATGCATAATGTTTTTTTTAAATCTAATTTCTGTTTTTGTCATCAGGGAATGACGATCAGGCCTCTGGTGGAGCTCCTGGCTGTGAAGAGAAAGAAGGAGACTAAAGAATCAATTAATGAGGAGATCCACTCACAGGTCACAAACTAGTCCGCACACACACACACACACACACACAGTTAAATACATAATAATGTATAAGAATATGAATAACAGGTTCTGTAAACTCATTTTGCCTTCAGTTCCTGGATCATCTGCTCACAGGAATCGAAGACATCTGTGGTCATTATGGACATCATCACTGGAAGGACAAGTATGATTTCCTTCATGTTTCCTCTCTGACGCCTTCATCTTTGTGGCGTCTGTGTTGGTTTTCTCCTGATGTGACACTGTTGTGGCCGAACCTCTTCACTCTACCCATCTAACAGTTTTTCTGCTGTATTCAGGCTGAATCGCTTCAATAAGACTTATGTGAAGAAGTGGCTGATTGCAGGCGAGCGCTCCACCGAGCCTCAGCTCATCTCCTTCTACAACAAGCTGGAGATGAAACAGGCGATGATGCTGGTGGAGAGCGGCAGCGCTGCCAAGCTGCCCTCGATCGTGTCGTCCGTCTCCATGCAGTAAGTGTCGGACGCGAGTCCTCGGACTAAATTGTTGCCAGAATGAATTTTGCTTTCTGTGCAAGAGATGTTCCCAAAAGACAGTGCTGACTTGGATTATAGAGTAACCTAGTCTTTAAACCTAATTTATTAAATGGGGGTGGGGGATTCCATCTTAGGAAATTCAGGCCGATGCTGCATAAAATCAAGGTTATGTTTTTAGATTTTTTAATTTGTTCTGTGCAATAATTTACCTGTTTTACCTCCAAAAAGGAAATATTATTCAAATAAGGTCCCACAGTCGCGGTGAAACCCTCCTCCTTCTAACTGAATCTAACTGAATGTCCCACAAAAGTTTGATAAAAGTTGTGAAGGTTTCATACATTAAATGATTTATTCTTTGTTTCCCGCAGAAACTCAGAGACCAGAGGGCTGAACAGACGCCGAGCCATCCCGACCATCTCCAAGAGTCGTGAGGAGGAGATCAGGAGGGTCCTGCGAGCCAACCTGCAGAAGACCCGGCAGAGGGTGAGGAAGACCTGTGGATGGGATTAGTTCAGTCTGAGTGTTTGCCTGCATGTTCACGAGCAGTGAGAAATGTTTTTAAATGAATCTCTATCTGAGGCTGTGATCGCTGTTTTTTTGCCTCCTCTGCAGCTTCGCTCGTACAGCAGGTACGACCTGGGGAGCGAACCGTATGAGGACAATATGAGCGAGGCCCTCTTCAGGAAGCAGAGGGCGATGGAGCGAAGGGTGAGTTTCAACACTGGCTCTACAGCTGGAGACAAATTAGTTCAATCAAGGCCACATTTCACATCTGTCCAGACACGTGCGCATCCTTTATGTTTAAAACAGTGCTGATTCTCACAGAGGTACTTTGCAGTCAAGCTGTTTCAAGCATCTGCGAGCACGAACCACAGATACGTTTGTTACACCGATCCAATAATCCAGGAAATCCCAGAAAGCCCAGACAGTTTGAGGAGGGAGAAATGTTTCAAGCTTCAGTTCAGAGACTGAAGAAGTGCAAAAAGACCTCAGCGGGCTCCTCGAATATCGTGAGGAAGGTTTTGTTCCTGCAAAGGAGATTTTTTTTTTTTCCCAAAGAGATTTTTTGAGCCATTTTTGTAAATTGTGGTTTTATTTGCGTGAGTGTGAGAGATATTTTTAATCAGATGCTCTGAAAAGCAGTTTCCTGTTGAAAAGCATCTCAGTTTGTGTGCGCAGAGCCATCGGTGCTCGCTGCTGAGCCATCGGTGCTCGCTGCTGAGCCATCGGTGCTCGCTGCTGAGCCATCGGCGCTCGCTGCTGAGCCATCGGGCTCCCTGCTGAGCTCAAACTCTGCATTAGAGGAAACACCTTTGAGAGCGCCTTTAAAATGTGCCGGTGGGGAGTTTAAAATCTGATTAACCTCTTTAAAAGAAACCAAAGTGTAACTAAATTGTTTAACAGATGTGAAGCCTGATGTTGTCTCGGTGTCCTCTGTGTAGTCTCGTCGTCACAGACCAGTTTGGGGATCATTTTTAGGACTCTGTTGGACCTTTTATGCTGCACCAGGATGATTTCAGGACCGATCAGACCCCTCCAGGACTGCCTGTGTACCGTTATTGTGGCTGTGACTCCCAATGAAGTCCTCCCTGAAACGTATGTTTCTCTTACAGATGAGCCACTACCTCACAGTCCCCGCAAACCGGCAGGAGACCCCCCCCGTGAGAAAAGTCTTTTTTCAGCCGGGTCAGTCTAAGAGCCGATACGATTTCTGTTTCTCACTACAAAACACACAGATGTTAACAAATAATTTCTACATGTGAGGAAATTCCTTTATTGTGCAGAGCACAAAGTTTACACCTACGATGACAGCGAGAGCCCGGGAGGCCCCCCCGATGCCGACGGCGTGCCGAAGGAGACCCCCGAGAGGCCCGATCGGAGCGGCGAGCCGAGGGCCGAAGAGAAGGCCGACCAGGAGGAGCAACTGAAGCTATCGCGCTGCCTCAGTGACCCCGGACCCAATCAGGGGGACGATGAGGACTGTGCCTTCCTACCCTGAGACGCGTTCACAGCGCTCGTGTTCTGCAGGAGAACCCTGGAGAAAAAGGAGCCGCAGCAAAGCTTCATACTTATATTTTTAAGTTATTCAAAGTGTTGCAAAATGTATATTTGTGATTATGAAGCTTTTTTCACAAGTTCTTAATATTTTTTTTTTATCATGCAGCATAATCAAACTGTGTCCTCAGAGGACTTTTCTAATATAAAGTTTCTATCAGTATGTTGAAGTTTAACGTGCACATGAAGTCAGAGCCCTTGTTTTATCAAACTCGAAGCACCAGATGAGAAACATAATGAAGTAGAACCCGGCTGATGAACCTTCTCAGATATTTTTCACCAACTGAAACATCTACACAACCTTTGGTGGGTCGCCATGAAGCTTTGTGCATCCACCGTACCCAGAGCCTCAACTTCCCTCCTCCATCAACTTCTCCTCTGGCGTCACTGTGAGGTGGACCTTTTTTTTTTTTTTAAAAAACTAAAATTCAACCTTTCGTGCCACCTTCAGCTCAAACTGCAGAGACTGAAGTCAGAGTCTGAATACACAAACCAACCAACCCCCCCCCAGAAAATCCAAAACACCACAGCGAGTTCTGACAGGGGCTGTAGCGGCTTCTCTACTCGGGCTCTGTTACATCCAGAATTTAGTTACTACTCAGTGGCAGTGGCGCAGTGGGTAGGCGCTTGCCTTTCAGCCGGAAGGTTGCAGGTTCGAGCCCTGTCCCTGTGTTGTGTCCTTGGGCAAGACGCTTAAACCACATTGCCTAACGGTAGCGCCGGTCTCTGGCTGCATGACCGCAGGTGCTTGTCTCTGGATGAGTGATCTGAAACCCTCATTTCGTTGTGTGCACAATGAGTTGAACTTTTTTTTTTTTAGTTTAAAATCGTCCTCCTCACAGACGAAGTCCTAAATAATCAGGCCCATCGAATCGTAAAGACCTCGTTTATCATCTCACCTCAGCAGAGCTCTTCGCTCTGCGACTGATGGCTTACTTGTGGTTTCTAGAGTTTCTAAAAGTAGAATGGGAGGATTAGATTAGATCCTGATGGAGCTTATAGGAGACCCCGACCATCCCGTAGTTACGCTGCTATAGAGTCAGGCTGCTGGGGGACCTCCCATCATGCACTCAGCACTTCTTCCCAACTCACCTCTTTTATAAACCACCACTGGATGTCATTCACCCTCCCACACTTTGTGTCATGTCCAGTCTCACTGAAGGGGGGTTCTTCTTCCTCACTGCTCATCAGTGTGAGAGCAACACTCGCTATACTAACAAGCTAAATGGGAACACATCAGACTGGAGTAAAAGATGCAAAGCTGATGTCGGTGTTATAGTCCGGGCCCACGTACAGCTGGACAGGAGCAGGAAAAGTTCTGGATAATAACATTCAGACATCTTTAAACTTTTAAGTCTAAAGAAGTACTGCTGAGACTTTTAAAAAGCTGAAGCCCAAACTCCAGTGACGGGACACTCTTCGCCCCCATTCTGCTAAAAATAACTGCCGGACAGCAGGGGGGTTATTTCATATCGAAGTTGTCGCTTTCGCATGATAACTCTTAAGAAAAAAAAAGTGTAATTTCAGCAACATATCTCAGATTTTCCACAGACTGCTGCTGCATGGAAATGAGCAGAAAGACCCGAAACATCACAGCAAAACGTCTTTTCTACAAATACTTTTAATCCTGCAAAACTGGAGTGTTTATTTAACCTCTGACAAATTTCAAAAAAAAAGAATTTATATCATTTTAATTTGTATCATATTTGCTGCATTTTGTGCAGTTTATTGTTTAAAAATGTATCGCACAATTCATATAGGGTATTTTTTTGGGGGGGAAAAAAATCACACTGATGACATTGAAGTCACAAAAACTCTGTAGCTGACAGAAATAACTGTTGAAAATGAATAATTTTGACCCGTATTATTGCCGAACCATCACACTCACGGCCTTTACAAACTTCCTGCATCAGTCAGGCTGCTCAGAAGTATAAATGTTAGTGTTGTTAGTGTGTTTGAGGTGTTGTGTTGGAACAGAAAAGAGCGATCTGGTGATCGAAGGACGTTAATGAGCTTCAAAATTAAAAAATGAGCTGCAGATGTTTGGGAACAAGCTTAGCACTGTGCTTATCGTCACAGCCGCCGCCGCGTGTCTGTTTTCTCAGGGAATTCCACAGACGCCGTGTTTGTGCGACTAAAATGTGATGTTTTGTGTTTTCAGCGTTTGTCAGACTGAACAGCGAGTTGATTCTGAGAGACCGGACTGGCTGAGCTTTTGCTGCCTGCACACATTTGCCTTAAAAGTGTTTTTGCTTTTATCAGCTGTAATGTCCTTTATTTTATATAATTATATTTTGCAAAAATAAAAATGTGTTGAAGTCAGTTTCTTATTGTTGGCTTTGTTTGAATGTGAAGGATTAAAAATCATGCCGTACAGGTGGGAGAGAGGGGAAAGAAGAAGATGGTGTGAATGGGGACTAATGGAGGAGTCCAGGCTCCCGAAGCTCTCAGTGGAAAGACAATTAAAAGATAACAGGGACTTTGAGGTCCCCGTCATGCCAACCAGCAGCGTGTGATGCAACTGTGACAACGTCCTCTGCAGACGACACCGGCAGCAAACATGGACTTCAACGGCACCTGGAAAGTTTATTCTGAGGAAAACCTGGAGGAGTTTCTTAAAACCGTTGGTAAAAAGATTACAGAATCTGAAGGATTGATTTATTTACTTTATGCAGACCTGAAATATATGTCACACTGTTTTTTGTTTCTAAATGTGCACTCAAGGTGCACCTGAAATGATTATCAGAATGCGTAAGGACGTGAAACCGGTGATCATTATAGAGCAGAATGGTAAAGACTTCACCTACACCATCAAGACTCCGGTCTTCACCAAAGTCCACTCGTTCAGCCTCGGAAAGGAGATCGAAATGATGACTATCGATGGAAGAAAGATGAAGGTATGCTCAACACATTTTGACTCAAGAGTTTTGTGAATTTAAGATTAGGACAGTGGAAGGAGCGGTGCAGAGGGGGTCAAAGGTGGTGCGTCTGTTATTGACTGCTATAATGACTTTGTTCCTGGTTAGTGCACAGTCAGAGAGCAGAACGGGAAGCTGCTAGCTGAAAATGACAAGTTCACCTCTGTCAGAGAGATCCAGGGGGATGAAATGATCGAGGTGGGTGGCTTTAATTCTCCTTAACACTTCTCTGAACTGTCTTTTAATGCCATGTTCTCATTTTGTGCCTGCCTACTCTTTATTTCCAGACTCTCACTGCTGGCTCTGTGACCTTCATCAGCAGGAGCAAACGAGTCTGACCAGGCAGCTCATGGATCCCTCTCAGACTTCCTCATCGTAAAGAAGACGAATGGCGTTAACCCATAAATAAATAAAGCTATAATTATTAAAAAGAATATCAAACACTATACAACTTTTGGCTTTGTTTGCTGTAAAGTGATATTGTAAACACAGAGGGCGCTGTGGGCTGTCTCTGCGCATTATTTTATATAAGCGAAGAAGCGGGAAGGCGCTTTCTTTGTACGCATGCGTTGCTAATTTTTTTACCCCTTTGCAGCTTTTCGTTTCCCCCACAAAAAAAAATTCCTTCTGCTGAGTGAGTGTAACTTTATGGCCAGATACATGAGGCCTCCAAACACGTCTTTGTTTGTTAGGAACATCTCCGATGAGTCCAGGTGAGTCCCCGTGAAGAAGCCGCCCACCGTCCACGAGCGAACTCGTGTAACAGGCAGCTAGCTGAGTTAGCCTGATGGTCAAGGTTAGCTTGAACGCGAAAGACAGAGGGGAAACGCTGACCCGCAGCAGCGCCACATTTAAACTTTCCATTATTCTAGCTATACGTGGCTTTGTTAGGGCTTTATGAACACGAGTAACGTCTCTGTCGCTCTTAAGTCGCGCACTTTATCGCGGTTTTAGTCAAGCTAGGAAAGCTAGCTGGCTAACGGGTGTTCGTAAACAGTTCAGCGAATGTTTTAAAGGAGGAAAAAACTTTAAAATGTGGGTGTAACGTGAAGAAAAATGTGTTTAACGGCCTGTAATTATTTAGTGAACCGTCACCGCTTCACAGATTTAACAGTAAGCGGTGTTTATGTCATTGGCGCAGAAATCCTCGTTAAAACGGCCAAAATACTGACATCAGAATACACGATCACTAATAAAAGGTCGTTTCAAAGTTGCATAAATGCGTCCTTTAATATCCAACTGCCTACAACACAGAGTCAGATTTAACCTCAGTGTAAAGCTAATCTGATCACCTGAGTTGTGCAAATATTGCGCGCCAACCTCCTGCTGGTTAAATTTTAATTCAGTAAAAAATAATACTGGCTAAATTAAGCTTAAATATCAGAATTAATGGTATTTAAAAGCAGTAAAATGGGCCAGTCCATCAAAATTAATCACATTTTCTGCTCAAATATTTAAGATTTTCCAAAAAAAAAAATCCTTGTCCAAAGTTTGGACACACAATAATTGCTGTGAAAATTTAGCGTCATATATCGAATACTTTTGAGGCTATGTATTTTTTTTAAAGGGCCGCTACTGATTAACGCTGTTTGATGTTGATGCTGATCTTAATCTCACTGTTGCTGTGACAGATTTCCTTAAATTTAACTTTGCATCTCTGTTAAAGGGTACAGCCTTGTATTTGTTTATGTCAGTGCTGCACTAAATAGATTTACATGAATTGCATGTTAATTGCAAAAAGTGCATATTTTCAAGGGACAGTTCACCTAAACAGCGTGGCAAAATGTGAGGAGTTCCACAAGTTTTCCAGGTGATTTACTGACAGAAAAATAACTTTACCAGGCGATGTATCGTGTAAAAATTAAATTATCCATGATCCTCAGCTGCTTTTGACATGAAGAAAAGGCCAGTCAATTCAAAATGCTCTAGGATCACATTTATTTTCTACTTTTATCTCCCATCCACAAAATGATGGTTTGGTTTCTTAAACAAATTAACACGAGTCTGTTACCTTAGTGAACAGAAGCCTATACCACTTTGCTGTTAATTGTGGCATTTCAGAATACTTCATGAATGTATCCCCCATTTAAAGAGTCTGTGAGGGGCATCAAACTCGTTTGTATGAAGGAAAAACCCTCAAGTTGTATCTGATAGTTGCTCTGCAGCAGGTCTGGTCTACGACATAAGTTGCCATCAGTTGGTGATGTACTTTAGTAAGAATGTAACCACCTTTTATAATACTGAAGTTAGCCTGCAGTACAGGCCTCTGGTGTCCTCGTTGGTGCCTGAGAGAGCTCCTCGCCGTTTGCTACACTGTCTCTGTTTAAAAACAGCCCTGCTGGGATACAAATTGTCTTTAAGCTTCTTTCAACAGGTGGCTCACTTTCCAGGTAGGGGATAAACTAATGTTTTGTGAGGTGAACTGTCCCTTTTATCTTCTTCAGCAGCTGCTCTTCCAGCTGTTCACACTGGTTGATGATGTAGGTAGAGTTGCTCCTGATGGGCAGTTGAGTCATACTTGTATTTACGGTGTTCAGGCCTGAGGATTTGCGGCGCGAGTTTGGCCGCTATGGGCCGATAGTAGATGTCTACATCCCACTTGACTTCTATACACGTCAGCCAAGAGGATTTGCATACATTCAATATCCTTTCCCAATGACTTTGAACTGTGTGTGCTAACAAATTGTTTTAATTTCCTTTCAGCAGAGAAGATTTTTATTTTTTATGATGCATTTTCTTTTTGCTCATAATTTGATTGAATATCTAACACACATATTTCTCTGTTATTGCTTCAGAAAATGTAAAAGCGTCCAGTTGTGGAAACCGGCCACAAAGAGTTACAAAGACCCATATAGAGTAGCTGTAAAGACACACAGACCTGCAGGATCAGAGGGAGGGAAAAGGTTGAAAAGAGAAAGTAAAGCATGAAGAGGAAAAAGGGAACGGAGACAAAGCTTGGATTTGGATATGGCGGCAAAGAATGGGGAAAAGAAAAAGAGGTTTAAGAGGAAAAAGCAAGCAGGAAACCCCTGAGTCTCTGTGGGAGTCGGTTAAAGAGTGTAAAGATCAAGATGAAGTTCAAAGTCAAGCATGGGCAAAGGTAACAAGTCTGAATTATTTTGTATCCTCCCATCCACAAATTTGACACGACACCAAAATCAGCTTTCCCTGTGACACGTATGAAACTATTGAATCCAGTTTTAATGTGTTTGATTTGTTGATATATTCACTGTCCTGATCCCTCCGACACTTAGATGTGTTTGAAAAGAGCTTGCTTCATCTTTTATCTCTTAGAAGAAAAACAATCAGCTGAGCGCATTTTTGGTTTTTTTAAATTGTTTTTTCCACCTGTCTTATTGTAATGCATAAAAGTATCTTTTACAAATGTTTTAACTTGTAAACCAGGCCTCACAAATTTAACTAAACACAAAACATTTATGAAGTGCATGGTGCGTCCTCTTGAGGAGCATTTTATTATTTTAGGAGGATATAAAGACATTTCTTTAAATTTGTGAGGCCTCGGCAAAAAAAAGAGAGAGAGAGAAAGAAAACCCTTAACCACCCAGCATATTTGAGGACGTGCGTGATGCTGAAGATGCTCTTCACAGCCTGGACAGGAAGTGGGTTTGTGGTCGGCAGATTGAAATCCAGTTTGCACAGGGTGACAGAAAGAGTAAGTGTCCACTTCTGATTCGTACTCAAACTGAAATGTTGTTGCTGCAAATTAGGTTTTAATCTGACTTCCAGATGCGACCAGCTCTGTTTCATCTTTTTAAAAGGAACCCCGATTATTCCAGCTTGTTGGCTCTCACACTGAAAACCAGGAACACCCCAATGTGATGCGGGTTTTCTGCTTTATGTATCAGCAGACACCGAGTTGTGTTAGATTTCCTCACCTCATCATTTTATTTATAAGGCAACATCAGACTCAGCTTTATGTAAAATTACTGAATAAATTACAGCAGGACCGAGATGAGAATGTGTTGGTGTTATTCATCCAGTTTATGTGCACCAGTTGTGTCGGCGCAGTGTGTCCACAGCAGCGGTATGGGAGAAAGCTCCTGAAAGCAAAGGAATTGTGTTGGTTTGTTTCAAAGGTCAACTTTTTTCAGACTCCCTCAGCGTCTCCCCCTCTGCAGCCTGGCGGTGTCTGAGAGGCTCTAGCTCCTCGACGTATCCGTGGTGTGGCAGTAAAGACACACGAGAGTTTGCTCGTGTCTTCTTGGCCGGTGAAAAATTACAAAAATTGAGAGATGTGTGAGCAGCTGAAATGACACCAAAAGCAGACACACCAGCAGTTGTGATGTTACCTTTGGCAGGTGAAGGCAACAATAGTGCACATAAATCCTGCATTAGGCTGCTGCGCACTGCCGTCATTTCTTTTCTGCACCGAGCTGACACACAACAGCTGAAGTGATGTTGTGTGTAATAAAAGCTTCTCAACAATTCTTAAACCAAAACGTCCTCCCAGCTTCTGTTGGACTGAAAATAAAGAGTAAGGAAAGAGGAGCATGGAGTAATGTCCAGCTTGATGTCATTACCCACACTGCATTGTGATGTCAACAACTATCACGACCTGAGAGTGGATTTTTCCCCCCAAACTCTTTAACAGCTCTGCAGTATTTTTTAAAAAATGGTTGATAGAAAAATCTGTATGCGTCTTCATAGTCGGGGTTCCTTTTAAAGCAGTTCACTTTTTCAGAGTTGCATCCAGTGTTTCCATCTCAGCGTCGTGTTTTCAGCTGTTTTGTGCTTGAACCACTTTCTCCTCTGCATTCTTTTTCAACAGCACCAAATCAGATGAAGTCGAAGGAGAGGCATTCCCCCGGAAGATCCTCGCGGTACGATGACTACGATCGTGACGGCCGGCGCCGGCGGTCGCGCAGCCGCAGCTACGACAGATACCGATCGCGCAGCCCTTCTTACGATCGCCGCCGCAGACGTTCAGAGAGTCCTCGAGAGTGAGTTTGTCTCTGAGATCGTTACTCGCTCGTGTTGTTGTCTTTGAAATGGAAAAGAACTCTTTCTCGTTTCTTTCTTCAGCTCTCGTGGACGGATGTATGCGAGAGGGAGAAGCAGGAGCCGCGAGGACGACAGGTACAAGTTCTCTTCTACACTGATCAAGGCCCAGCTCGTTTGGATGTAGCCCAGGACTGACACAGAATATTAAAAATTCACATGCGTAATAAATGTTTAGAAAACTATTGTGAAAGTTAATATTCAATCGATGAGAGAAAGTAACACAACCGGCCTCTGCTGAGCTGCACGCTGGTTTAAGGGAAACAGTGTTTGGGTCTAACTCTTAGGGATGGCCGTGACTTTCAGGTATTTGAATCCTTAAAAAAAATCTAATTCATGCTACTTTATGTTTAAAAATCTATGCTGCAGAATACACAAGTTCAAGTGAAAGTTGTTCTGCTTTTGTGGACGATACCGACTCTACTTTAATTAATCAGAGCTGTTAATGGCTGACCTCAGCTGTGATTCGATCCTCTGTGTGACGCGTCGCTCTTTTCTTTGCGTGTCTTCAGATACAAGCAGAGGCCTCGGAGAGCGTCCAGAGAGAGATCCCGATCACGCTCCAGATCTGGATCGCCACGAGAAGCCGTCAAACCGCCGTCCGCCTCCCGATACGCCGAGGAAGAAGTGCGACAGACACATTCGCCGTCCCGCTCCAGGTCCCGGTCCGCGTCCAGATCTCGCTCACGTTCTCGGTCCTGGGCCGGACACAAGTCAGGAGGCCGCTGAAACAGAACCCCCCCCGTTAACCTCTGGTCTGTCAGACGGAGCAGAGCAGAAAAGCTGTTTGGTAGACATGAATGTAACGTGCGTTTGTAGAAAGCTTGTTTTCGCGACTCCATTTTCAGAACAGCGCTGGTCCTCGGCTTGGTTTTACAAACTTGTTTTGGTGATATTTCTCATTAGGAGCACGAGTCGGCGGTTTCTGCGCTCAGCCTGACAGGAGGAATATACAGTCCTTTTTTATATATACAGCCAGTTACTGATTTGTTTTCTAAGCCCTATGCACCCGTTTTTGCTAAACGATCCCTGACCTTCAGTATTTTAAGAAAGCATCGAGTGAACCCAACGCGTCTGCTGTGTGTTTTATAACAAATGATGCACTCTGTTCTTTACTGTCGAGCAGTTTCACACCTGTTTTTCACCTTTAAGCTTGTTTCACGTTGATCATCCATCACGCTGAATTGTTGCATGCTGAGTTACTGCAGCAGGAACAGATTACATGCATTCAGCTTTTATTTAATTAGGTTTTATGGAAGAAACAGACTAAACTGTCTGCGGTTTAGTCGAGAGCGCGGGTGCTAAAGTGCGCAGATGGGATGCCGCGGTCCTCAAAGTGTTAAAGACTCAACAAGCTGACCTTTGTGCTGATGATTTCTTCTGTGCTGTTTTCTGTAAGAGTTGAACCCAGTTTCTCCTTTTTCCCCTCCAAATTATCGTTTCTCCAAACAGATGTTTACCTGACGTGTTTACCAGAACGATCCTGTCGCTGCATGTTTTTATTCTCCTTCAAGCTTTACTAGGAAAAACTGTTATTTTGATTAATAAATGGGTAACTTTCAGTTCAAGGAAACGCTGTGTGCCACGTTTTTGTACTTGCTTGACCAAAGTTCGTTATTGAGCACAAGTAATTCAGAGCTCATCAGAATGTATGATGTGGATCCCGGCGTCTGTGTGGAAAACCGCAGCACAGTCTGAGTGCAGCCCCCCCCCCCCATCGATTTCCTTTTAATGGAACAGCAGAGGGGAACAACTGAAATGAGATTCACTGCAAAGAGGCAGCCATGGATGAAATCGGACGTGTCTCATTGATCGCTTTATTGGAAAAATGCATCAGTCAAATAAACAAGGGGGGGGGGTGCTTATCAACCATACGGTCACTGGTTTGAAAATAAAAACAAA
>VUQK01024708.1:21257-32831 GCA_015106715.1 Bujurquina vittata
ATCAATGAGACACGTCCGATTGCAGCCATGGATGAAATCGGACGTGTCTCATTGATCGCTTTATTGGAAAAATGCATCAGTCAAATAAACAAGGGGGGGGGGTGCTTATCAACCATACGGTCACTGGTTTGAATATAATCACACATGGTTACAAAAACCACAATGATGCTGCATGTATGTAAGCAGAGGGGTTTCTCTTTGCTTTAATCCGCCTGTGCTCCAGCTTGCAGTGAATCTGGGACTCCAGTTATTCCCAAAACTCCTGCTTGAACTTTGTTCCTGCCACCTCTTAAAGAAACCGCATGCAGGGATACGCTGGAACAGCTGATAAACAGAAGGTAGAGCTTCATCTGTCGGTTCCACGGTCTGTCTGTTAGCGATTTACATAACCACTGCCCCACTAAACCACCAGCTTAGTCATCATTATTATAATTAAAGGTGAACTGACGGGCTCGTTAGACCTCAGACTGTCAGGCTGGACTCTTTTTAGCTCCTGAAGTTCATTTTCCCAAAGATGAGTCTTCTGTGTGAATGTAGGGGAAAATATTCCAGCCTGCAGGGTCGTAACTGCAGCTGATCGTTACGGTTACCAGGACATGAAGCACACTGCTGTGATTTACACCACCGCCACCACCCTCCCTGTTCAGCATCCTTTTTATTGGCTAAATGTTAAAAACTGATGTTCAAACGCTTCCTTTTTTGTATGATGATGATTTACTAAATAAGGGAACAAATAAAGACAGGCAGCATTACTGCTAATCAGTCACATTGTTGATTTAAGCGCTTAAATGAGCTCAAAATTTCACAGTTGGTGATTCCCATGGAACTGAATATATGATGAGGTATGACATCATGAGCAGTGCCAGGTGACGTGAAGAACGCTGATTATCTCTTCATCATGGCACCTGTTAGTGGGTGGGGGCGATCAGGGGGGAAGTGAACACTTTGTCCTCAAATTTGATGTTTTAGAAGCAGGAAAATTGGCAGTTTAAAGCTCTGAGTGAGTTTGATGAGGGCCAAATTGTGATGCTAGACGACTGGACAGAGCATCCAAAACTGCAGCTCCTGCGGGGGGCTCCTGGTCTGCAGTGGTCAGTATCTACCATGGGGTCAGGGGGTGGCCAAGGCTCACTGATGCACGTGAGGAGCAAACGCTGGCCGGTTTGGGCCAAAAAAGTTCATGCTGGTTCTGATAGAAAGGTGAGCGAATACACAGAGCATCAGTTTGTTGTGTTGAGGGATGCAAAACCATAAACCAGCCAGGCAGGAGGAAAAGAGGAAGACCACAGAGAAGATTCATGGCTGGGGTGATGGAGGAGGATGATCCACCCCTAAAGGGAGCAGCTGAAAGGAGTAGAAGAAATCCACCATGTAGGAAGAACTGCAATTTACAAATTCCTTCAAGAAACTACGGATACGACTCACTGAAGGCACGTCATTCATTTGTGCAGTTTTATCAGCAGCATTTACAATGTTTATAGATCGTTTCACTGTAATTACTACACAATAATTAAAAGGTTTAGGCTGAAAAATAAAACCGATCTTTCTCAAACTGTGTTCTAGGAACAAATGCAGCAGAAAGGAGGTTATTATGGACTATCCATCACTGATCTTCAGGTTTGAGAGTGCTCTTTTTTTTTTTGTCCTTGGGTAAGATCACAAATATATTTGGCACTGATGCTTCTGCTGTTTAAAGCATGGTAAGAATATTTAGGATTTCATACAGTTTCACATGTGAGCGCGGTCTCTCGGACGCCCAATTCCCACCAAGGAGGCCAACCCAGTGCGCCCCTTCTGTCCTGTTTTCATCTCAATTCATGGGATCAAACCAGTTCACGGTCCTCTGGGTTCAGCCCGATGTGCTTTGGAGCACATTTCACCCCTGATGGCTTGTAAAAACTGGCAGGCCGTCCATTCATTGTGCTGCGAGGTAAATGGCAGCAGACCGCTGTCACGGTATCGACTGATTTGGTGTTTCACACCCTATAAGTTGAGAACAGTTAGTGCCTGCTCGCCTCATTTGTTTTTGTCCACTTCATAACTAACAGCAGGGAGTTGAATCTCTCCCAGTGCGATGATTTTACCGTCATTAAGATGTTAAAAAATAAAGAAAAGATGTTTTTATAGACGGGAAATCAGCAGCATCACTGCAGAAAATGCCTTTATGGTTACATTTCATATGGAAGATAAAAGGTGAGTCAACTTATTTTTAAATAAAATTGAGCTAAACTATTAACTTGTATTTGATATAGCCATGAGTGTCTGATTTTAATCATTTATGGATGCATTCAGTTTAATATTGTCTGAGCAAATTAGTGCTGCAAAGCATGTCTGCTGGATCTTTTATTTCCAAGGAATAATGATTATATTTCAAATAAGCGTGTCAAAGTCCTCAAAAGGCACTAAAATGTGACCTTTCATGATTAAATTATCACTGATGCATCAGCAGGAAAGAAGATCCTCCTCAGCGAGCAGTTTGAAATCAGCATTATTCACTTTATTTTCCACAGGTTAGTCTCAGGAATATCTTTGTGTCTCCTGCTTATCTCCTTTTTATTTAAATTGTTGGATGATTATTAGACAGAGAGATTTCTATACATTAGAAACGTGTCAATTTTCTAACCTTTAAGAATCCGAACCTAATGATGCTCTTTTGGAAAGGGACTTATTTTCATGTTTGACAATGAGAAGCAGGAGAAATATTAAACGACGATAACACAATTTGATAGAAATAAAATGGTATTTTTGCACCAACAAGATTCCCAAAGAGTCGTTAACCTGACATATCTCAGCACGATGTGCTGCGTGTCCCCGAGGAAACGGGGACAAGTGACCTAAAAACTCTACAGCAGGTAAACAGAGTCTGAAGTCCTTAAAAAGGAGTACACCAGTGAAGGTGGAGATCATAGTGATGGGTCAGATTAGGATGCACCATTCAACACCAGCTGGAACGAGTCTGACTGGCGTCATTCTTCAGCCCAAACACTGGTGCCAGTGCAGTGAACCTGGATGGAAGACCACTATCGGGCCTCCCTGGGCCGGACCTCAACGTTATCGGAGCAGTTTGGATCATTTTGTCAGACAAGAGTACAAAAGGCAGAAACACCCAAAGAAGAGCTTTGAATGTCCTTCAAGAAGCCTGAACTCTTCCTGCAGACTGCTGAAAGAAGCTAAAAGAGAGTTTACTGCTTCAACATAGCCTGAACTCTGGAGTGACCACCTCTGTTCTTGATGGCCATTCCAAAGATTCCCCTCCAAGCGCTTCAGGATAATAGAAACTCAGTTTTTGCCTGCACTCCCATCCATGTTTGCACGTCTCAGTATGTTGCTGCATCTATTTCCCAGTTTCCTATACATGACATGAAGAAATGAGAGGTGCTTCATGACTTTTGCACAGCGTCGTCCACATAAGGCTTTGCTATAAAGAGCTTCAGCACAGGAGATCTGACAGAGTAACGCAACAGATTCGGCTCTCTAACCCAAAATTTAAAATTTAACTTGAAAGGTTCCCATTTTGACCTGAAGGGGGGGGCAGCTGCACAGAAAGCACTGCAGTGCTGCCCAAGGTGAGAACCTTGAAGGGGAGATTGGCCACATGCACGTCAGAGGGTGGAGTTGTGTTACACTTTGTGTGAAAGTGAAGTATCTTAATCAGTTTCTATATTTATTTGTTCCAGAGCTGCTAAAGTGAAAAATGGGAGACTGGAACTTCCTCGGAGGGATCTTGGAGGAGGTGCACATCCACTCCACCATGGTCGGCAAGATCTGGCTGACTATCCTGTTCATATTCCGGATGTTGGTCCTGGGCGTCGCCGCAGAAGACGTTTGGAATGACGAGCAGTCCGACTTCATCTGCAACACCGAGCAGCCTGGATGCCGCAATGTGTGCTACGACCAGGCCTTCCCCATCTCCCTCATCCGCTACTGGGTGCTCCAGGTGATTTTTGTGTCCTCGCCCTCTCTGGTGTACATGGGTCATGCCATCTACCAGCTGCGCGCTCTGGAGAAGGAACGCCACTGCAAGAAGGTGGCGCTCCGTCGGGAGATGGAGGCAGTGGATGCAGAGCTGACGGAGGTGAAGAAGAGGATTGAAAAGGAGATGAGGCAGCTGGAGCAGGGGAAGCTCAACAAAGCTCCTCTGAGGGGCTCCCTGCTGTGCACCTACGTGGCCCACATCGTTACCCGCTCAGTGGTGGAGGTGAGCTTCATGATGGGTCAGTACATCCTCTACGGGCACCGCCTCAACACTCTGTACAAGTGCGAAAGGGAGCCGTGTCCTAACGTGGTGGACTGCTTCGTCTCGAGGCCCACGGAGAAAACTGTTTTCATGATGTTCATGCAAGCTATCGCCTGCATCTCCCTCTCCCTCAGTCTGCTGGAGATCATGCACCTGGGCTTCAAGAGGATTAAGAAGGGCATCCTGGACTTCTACCCACACCTGAAGGACGACCTGGATGATTACTATGTCAAGTCGAAAAAAGACTCAGTGGTGCATCAGGTTTGCATTGGAACGTCAGTGGGACGCAAGACTACGATCCCCACAGCACCAAGCGGATACACGTTACTGCTGGAGAAGCAAGGCAACGGACCCAACTACCCTCTCCTCAATGCCTCCTCCGCCTTTGTCCCGATACAAGGGGACCCCGGTGGAAAACCAGACAGCCAAAAGGAGGGCAAGGAAGGAGTGCCGAGCCCCACGGAGCACAACAGCAACTCCAACAACACCAGCAGTGAGACACGCTCTCCTCCTTCAGACAAACAGGAGGAACGAGAAGATCAATCCCCGCCGCGTCACGAGGACCTGGAGCGTGCCAGATCCGAGTACCCCACGCTGCCTGTTTCAGACGCCTCCTCCAGCACAGCACTGTCGGGCATAGCGAGAAAGACACGAAGGATCACCCCGCCGTGGAACTGCTCCACAGTGGTGGAGGGAAATGGCTCGGACAGCGGAGACTCCTACAACGGGAACAACAGCATGAAGCTGCGCGGCACCAGCGGCGGCTGCGGCGGCCCCAGAGCGAGGATCCTCTCCAAGTCGGAGATTAAGAGGCCAAGCAGGTCCCAGAGCCCGGACTCTGCGGGGGAGCTCAGTTCTGTATCTCGACACAGCCGGGAGAGCAACAGCCCCGCCGCCTCCCCTCCCAACCGCCGGGTGTCTGCAGCGAGCAGCGCCAGCAGCCGACGAGCCCCGACCGACTTACAGATATGAAGCGCATACCGTTTAACCGAGCAGACGTTTGAATGCAAGCTATTAAAATACTGTAATACAGCTACTTTTACACCGTTTAGACTTCTTGGGAAGACATTAAACAAGCACAAAAGCCTGCAGAGATTACGCTGGTACCACCAAAGAGGAGAACTTTTCCAGTCATAGTTAGAAGGAGGATGTGAGACGCAAGGACAACCCCTCTTAGAGGGGTTCAAACTACAATGTCTTTTCCCCTCATATTTCCACGTCAGTTTCAGGCATGCTGATTGAGCTTCAACCCTCAAATGATCAAAACCTGTTGGCCGAATGGGGCCTCGCGATATTTGCAGAGATACTCTGAAATGTTTTAATGCCTCGATGAAGGGTCACAAACGACTGAAGTGAACAATGCAGCCGATGCTGAATTATGCTAAAATCCATGAATTTTGGTAGATATTACAGGTAGGAATGGATCCTTGTTCCGAAAACCGAGAGCTTTCTGTTAGAAAATGCTGACCTTTGTGTCTGTGTGGTTCATTCAATTCAGTTTATATAGCACCAAATCACAGCGAGCAGTCGCCTCAAGGAGCTTTATATTGTAAGGTAAAGGCCCTGCAATAAACCCGTCTGCTTAAATCCTTTATTAACTTTTCATTTTTGACATTTATTATTAAAATAAAGGGTTGTAGTTCATCCACAGACAGTATGAGACAGCTCATTGGCCAACAACGTCACTCCCAAAATCCATTAAAGATTCCCTGGATAAGTGTCTCAGGATGGCCATAATTTACAAAATGAACTTAATGTCTTATCCAGCGTGACTCAAACGTCAGGGGCGTGTTTACAGCGCTCAGGGGCCCGTTCCCTCAGACCCAGTCATTTTGAACGCCACGGGTATCGCCCTCTGCTGGCCGTTAGAAACAATGCAGGTTTGAAGCACTTCCACACTATCCATCTTTTGTACTGTCGTCCCAGAAAAAGTCTGTTTGCGTGAGCGGAGCGCTCTCTGTTGACGCGAGTTCAGCAGCAGCACTCATTAGGATCATTTACCTCATTGACATAATGATGCCTTCATAGATGTTTCTTGTGTGATGAGGCTCTTCAGTTTGCCTTTAGAGATGAGAGAGTCCGCTGGCCGCTGAATGGACCGATAACACGCCTCATTCACACGAGCACTTTTTTTCTGTCCTTAAGTGCTTTCATTCACAGATGAACACACTGGAGCAGCTCGGGGTTCACTGTCTTGCTCAAGGATACTTTGGCCTGCAGACTGGAGCAGCCAGGAATCGAGCCACCGACCTTATGATTGGTGGGTGACCTGCTCCCCCTAAAGGTGGTTGGAGGTGGGAGGCTGTACTGTCCCTGTGTGTGTCATAATTGTGTTTTCAGTAATTTCTCTGCAAAAAAAAGCTAGTTAGCTTGATTCTCCGTCACTCTCGACATGAAGCGTCAGCCTCGAGGCGTTTCCAGCTCTAAATCTTCCTGCTCTACACGCTTCAAAACATTAGTGATTATAAATATTAACCTATATTAAAATCAAAGTCTGTAAGGTTAAAAAATACATATATTCTACACATTGTTCCATGAAACAATGTGTAACATTAATAGTTATAAGAGAAATATCTCTGCAAATTCACTGTAGATTTATTTATTTTTTCATCATTAAAAAATATTAGCTGGTAAATTTAAATATACAATGATTTTGTCAGGTGCATCTGTTCAAATGCTCTTTAATCAGCCAATCACATGGCAGCAACTCAGTGCATTCAAACTTGTAGAAACACTCGAGACAACCTCAATTCAGTTTTATTTATATAGCACCAGATCACAACAGTGGCCTAATAACTAATGATCAAATGGGATGTTTAAACGGGGTGAAAGGAGGAGAATCAAAGTTCAAACTGAGCATCTGAATAAGGGCATTTAAGGGACTTTGGTCGGAATATTTCAGAACCTGCTGGGATTTTCCCACAAAACCGTCTCGACGGTTTACAGCGAACGGCCTGAAAACAAGAAAAGAATGTGCGGCGGTGAAAATGTCTCGCTGATGTCAGAGTTCAGAGCAGGAGGTGACTGCTTCGAGCTGACAGGAAGGAAACAGACACGCAAACGTTGAAGCAGAAGGGCTGCAGCAGCAGAAGACCACACGGGACGCCACTCCTGTCAGCTAAGAACAGGAACCTGAAGCCAGAGTTCACACACGTTCACCAACGTTTCTGCTGCAACCTTTGGATGGTCGGGCCAGGCATAAACAGCATGAAAGCTGGATCCATCCTGCCTTGTGTCTGAGGTTCAGAGTAGTACTGGTGGTGTAATGTGTGGGAGATATTTTAAGTCACGTCAATAATACCAAAATCGCTGAGGAATGTTTTCTGTGGCAGCTCTGAAGGCAGAAAAGGGGGTCCAATCAGGGTGTACCTAATAAAGTGGCAGGTGCGAGTACAGCTGTGGCCCTGAATGACTTTTCCCCCTCATTCAAAGTTTATGATTTGGCAGAATAAACATGATGGAAAACTGCAGTGTGACTAAATATGTAGCAGCAGCTGCTTGAAGTCAGAGATGAAGCTTTGAAATCACGAGTAACGATTTCCCATCAGGCCTGCGAGCAGCAATGCCTGAATCTTTATTAATGCATTTTTTTTTAAACACTCACTCATGAAGTTGATACCAATTCAAAATGTCCTTGGCACGCAAAGATTTTAGAGATTTATTTCAGATGTACGTCAGTTCAGGACACCGAAAGGCTGATGCTGAAAATGTATCTTTATTCAAGAAAGTTGTGTCTTGTTATATAACAAAAATTAACAGTGACTTTGCATTCACTGCACAGATATTATCGTGTAATAAACATTTACATACTCTACAAAAGAGGCTTTAACATGTCTGGTTTTTACCCCTAAAAGCAAAAGACACAACCTCTCTACTCCTGTGCTTCCCCCTCAGGCGATGGCTCGTACTGCATCAGCTGAAAAACGAGAAGGAAGAGGAGGTTAAAGGTCACCGGAACGGGCCTGAAAACAGCAGCGCGCGATCGTCTGTGAGCTCACCCTGTTCCTCAGTTCCTTGTTCTCCTCCGTGAGCCGGCTGCATTTCTGCTGCAGCTCAGCCAGCTCGGTACGAAGCGCCTCGGTGTCCGCTGGCTCCGGACCGCTCCCCCCGAGGTGGAGCTTTATGAAACTGTGACGATGGTTAAGGTCAACACCACGTCTATGATGTTATTACAGCAGCAAAGGGTCAGGCTAGGTAAAGCCTGTGCATTCATTCTGAAAGCAGACGATTCAGTGAGCAGGAATCCTGCAGAATGACAGACCCACCCACCGCAAGAATCCGGTGCTGTACGAACACGTGAATATTGACAACACTTATTTCAGAGATTAAATCTGCTTCCACAACAAGACACAGCATGACATGAATCTTTAAAGATACAGCAGCTGACTACTTGGTCTGAACTATGTCCTTGCAGTCATGCTGAGACATACAGAACGTCACTACATGGATGGATGTTGGAGGGGAATTTGCCCCTCTCTGGTCCACGTACCCCCTTTTGCCTCTGCAAAAACGGGGTTTTTTCCACTTCAGTGGGTACAAAATTGATCTCCACCCCCCAAATTTTTGTTGCCGTTGCTGCAAACAGTCTCTCATGCAAACAAACTTTAAGCAGATTGGAGACAAAGTTAGAGAGGGAAGGCCGGGATGGTCTGGACACGTGCAGACGAGGCGGAGTGGACATACCAATGGAGCTGCCAGGCAGCAGAGAGAGGAGGATCACAGGGGAGGTTCATGGATGTAGTGATGGGGAACATGCAGAGGGTTGGATGGTAGCGATAGGGTGAGATGGACGCAGAAGAATTGCATGAATGATAAATGTTAAATTGCATTTGTGGGCTTTTTCCCCTTAATAACTGAAATCATAATTTAAAAACTGCATTTTGTTTTTACTCTGTTATCTTTGGAGGGCAAATGTCTCTTCACAGAACTGCATATTAAACTGCCAATCTCAGCTGACTGAGACACATCAGGACCTGACTGTGTCTGCATGGGCTCAGAGTAAAGCTGCAAACACAAAAGGATACTCCAGTGCATTGTTGGGTTTCTCAGTCTCCTCATAAAGTGCAACTAAAACTGCAAGAAAGAGAAAAGAAAAGAAAAAAACACGGATGTAAGTTAAAATACGAATCACAGGCCTGGGTTTAACAGCATGCATTAGTGTCGCATCATCAGGCTGAGCAGGTGCTCCGTTTACCGCTCGTTAAGGTGTCGAGGACTCCAGCTTTTTCGAGGTATCTTCGGAATTGTTCTCGCTTCGACTCTGAGGCCTGAAACATGCCAAAAGCTGGATTACACACACGTTTGCAGCCTGTTTCACCCACCAGCCGAAAACACGTGCGACTCTACGCTCTGCGAAACAAGTGTTTTCAGCCTATGGTGCGTTCACGGCCTTCAGCTGTGCACACGAGCAGGGGACACGCTGTGTTTTGATGCTATCTAGTTAGCTACTTTGACCAACTTTGAACTAAATGTCACTACGTAGAATATAACACACAGCTACGGAAAGTACAGGTCAAAATACTCACTCTATAATGAGCCATGGTTTCGGTAACAGCCGTGTAACTCTCGATCGTCTACACTGTGTGAAACAGCCAATAATTCGGGAGTAGCTGCAGCTGTTGGAGCGCTACGCAGGAGGTGACACTGTTGCCATAACAACACCTCAAACAAATATGTAAATATCCGGAAATGAAGTTCTTCAAAATAAATAAACAGCCTGTAATAACAGGGGTATAACGCGCAATAGCTGTTAAAATGAGATACGTTTAAATATTTTTATGTAAGGTAGCTTAACTGCGAAACGCGTCACAGCTCGAAACTATGTTGCCAGATTTGAGTCACAGGTGCAAAGAAGCCGCCAAATAATGATTCTTGAGTCTGGCGACAAGCCGCTATAAACGGACATGAAACATGTCGATCTAATACCGAAGATCTCGCAAAAATTTTATAATTCTGCATAACTCTAGAGAACGTTTTGTTGCCGTCAGGAAGAAAAATGCAAACCATGACTATTTATTGTTTGTTTTAGTTTTTCCGTCCTATTCAGCCCTGCGCTCTGTCCGGCATGCAGTTTTTTTTAAATTAAACAAAGTTTAGAACAATACAAAAACAGTATAAATACAAACTCTCACGGAGGATAACTAGCTAGGGGGCATATAATAATAAGAAAATGAATAATAAAACTGAGGAACAGAGACATACAAATGGAGATTTAGAACAAGGAATTTTTTGTAATCTGTTTTGATAGATGATTCTCGCAGTTTTCCATTTTTAAATCTTACATAATGATGAATGATATAGTTCATGAAACAGGAAAACGAGGGCTTATTTCCCTTCCACTTATTACAGTGAATGTGGACAATTATATTTATAGCATCAGAGCGAGCTGAATTTAAGTTATCCACATAAAATAAAATGGGATCAACATTGAACGAATGAACATTAAGTTTGAGATTAACCCAATTCCCAATGTCTGTCCAAAAACTCTGTGAATATTCACATGAAAAAAAATAAATGTTCTAAAGCTTCATCTACCGATTTACAAAAAAACGCATAAATCAACATCAAATTAAAATATTCTTTCAATAAAAACTGTTGCGTTTAAATGAGTTGCCCTCACTTCCGCCCGTTCTGGCAACACGGAAGGAGGAGCCACACGCTACTCACGCGCAGCAACGTCACAACGTCAGCGCCTGGTTTATACAACATGCGCACTGCTTTCATTGGATGGTTTAACAATGGGCGTGGCTTATCAGATCGGCGCCGCCCCGAAGCTCATCTGACCGGGGTGAAAAACATCAGCAGTAAAAACAGTGTTTTTGTGTCACCGGCATCAACATGAGACAGTCTGTGGAGTTTTAAGCTTCGTGTGCTTTTTTTTTTTTTTACCTTTAGCAGAACCTAATGAAGAATCTGTAGTTTTAAATCCTTCATAAGGTAAGCAGTTTTTAACATATCTGGTTAATGAGTGACACATTAGTTGTAGCCGAGTAGTTGACAAATAAGCTAGGGTAATAGCTAGTTGCTTTATTTGGAAACGTGTGTCGATTAACTCTCAGTTATTGCGTCTAAATATTTATATTGTTAGAGTTATCAGCGGAAGAGGGTGGATGGATG
Source organism: Bujurquina vittata (assembly GCA_015106715.1). Classification (NCBI taxonomy): domain Eukaryota; kingdom Metazoa; phylum Chordata; class Actinopteri; order Cichliformes; family Cichlidae; genus Bujurquina; species Bujurquina vittata. The sequence continues at coordinate 32,611 of VUQK01024708.1, forward strand.
GATGGAGTTGCGATATTTAGACACATTACACAACACCGTCAGTGTGGCAAGGAGGAGCTGGAGGAAGAAGAGCTGCTCTTTATACATATAATGAAGTGGGTTTTGTGCTGATAGTTTGACACAGCGTTTCAAATCAGAACCTTTCACTTCTGGTAAACTGTGGCGAGCTCTTTAATGATCTCTCATAGTTTCTATAAATGTTGTTTTTCTCTCTGCCACAG
>VUQK01024708.1:32851-45135 GCA_015106715.1 Bujurquina vittata
TTTCTCTCTGCCACAGCTGATAATCACTCACATTGTTACAGTTTTTGAAGAGGACGCCACAAGCTTTCCTCCTCACACTCTTTATTTTGACATTTTTATTCCTTGGCCCACATTTTAGAGACAATAGATACGCAGGTGTACACAGACTATTGCTCAAGAACTAAAAATAAACTTTAAATACCAGTTATGGGAAAATATGACCACTGCCAAACCTTAAACTTGTGTATATAAAGTTCCTCCAAACTTAGCAGCTGTGTAATAATGCGTTAACTGTTCTGGGATAATGTGTTCTGAGGATCTCATGATAGACTGTCGCACACATACTTGCACAGACACACACTCGCAGGCATGAATCACATGGTGAAGGCAAATAATGTACGTATTCATCCAGAGCTGTAACACGATGCACACTGTGCGACACATCTGAGAATACCTGATAGTAATCTATTACCTGAGCACACGTCACATTAATCTGTGGATATTTTTAGGCGTTCTCAGCCTGATCGGGATATGGTTCCGGGGATATTTTTGCTCTGGGAAGTTTGCAGTTCTTTACAATAAAGAAGTGAGACTAAAAGTAAAGTACAGACTCTGGGGATCATTATTCAATGGTTTTCCCCCACACACACACTTTTCTAGTTTGCATGCTTCTCATGCAGTCATACCACAAATATTAAGTTAATCAAAGAGGAAAAACCTGTTAAGTAAACCCTCTAAAGCTGTTTTAGTGACTGTTCACTTGCATAAATTATTATTATTAAATAGAAATATCAGGGTGTTGGTGTAGAGGAACCAAATTCAGGGTCAAGCAGGCAAAAAAAAGAGCCTTTTATTTTGGGTCGATGCAAAAGTTCAACAATTAAGTCCAAAGAGGAGAGGAGACGTTAAAACAAAATTACCTGCGAGGCTCCACAATCTTTAAAGCTTTCAAATGCAGGACGTGTTCACGGTACTGCTGAAACTGACCAGGAGAACCAGGAGAACCAGGAGAATGATCTCAGCCACGTCTGTAGCTGCACTTTAAAGCGACAGGGAGTGTAACTAATGATCAGATTCACTGTAACTCGCTCTTCATTTCACCCTTTTTTCTTAAGCAGTAAAAGTAGAAGAGCTGCCTGATCTGTGTTATCTTGTTCTCAGTGCAGCAAGAATCTAAATCCAGGAATTGAAGTAGGAAGTGAATTTCTTGGATTTCTGTTTGTATCTTCACTGTGAGAGAAGAACAGGGAAAGTGAGCCCGCTGAGAACAATCCCTGCTGGACCTGCAGAGTGCCCACTGCTTCCAGAAAGTTCCCAGATATTTCCTGACCGCTCCGCTGTGGTTATTCCAGTCTCTCTCTCTCTATAACACTCAGTGCGGATAGCCATGTGCAGAAAGTTTATTCCCATTTTTAAACTTTGTGTTTTTATCAGGATCAAACAGTCGACGAGTTTCTGATGTTTCACTAATTGATTTTTGGCACACTTGAATGTTTTCACACCTTCGCACACGGTTCAGTCTTTAAGCTGTTAGCAGGCGGCTTCCACTGAGCGTCAGTCACAGTTTCAGGGACAAAATACATGAACCTGAAACCTCTGAGACGATGAAGTCCTAACTGCAGTCTGCCGGACTTTCACCTTTCTGCTCTGTTTGATAAAAGCATGAAGGAATCCCCAAATTCCAACAATCCCAAATACATTAAATGATGCATCGCGTTAAAGATTAAAGTCCTGATATTTCCCACATTAGATGATATTTCCTGATGTTTCCCACAAAGGGGAAGTAGGGGAAGTCACAGTAATTTTTTCTGAGGAAAAACGTTTTCGCTCGTGGAGACAAACCTTTATTTATGATAAAGACAGCAGAACCGTGTGCGTGCCGGGCAAACGAAAGAAAAGAAAACGCTTCAGCTGTTCCCGTTCGCATTCTTTAAACTCTTCAGAGCCACTGACAAAGATTTACAGATGTTTCTACTTTTAATGGTCACAATTGAAAGCCTGAGAACCTTTTTCAAACTTCCCGTAAACCAAGGATCCAAATGCAGGAACAAAGTGAGAACTAACGTCTCCTTCTCGTCATCTCCACGTCACAACCAACAAACTGCAGCAAAGAGTTTTAACTCACCAGAATATCAGCGCTGAGTCCAGAGGGGGAAACGAGGCTGCTCGTCTCCACAAAGGCTTCGTGGTCTCTCCATCAATCACTTTAATTACTTGTTGGTGTTCTTAATGTTTTGGCTGATATGTGTTGCGTTAGTTGTCAGACAGACACTGAACTTCAATCAAATAAACTTTATTTGTAAAGCAGCTGCAGCGGGTTAGCGCAGCTCAAAGTGTTTCACTGATGATGAACAGGCTGATAATAAAGCAAATATTAAATTAGAAAGAAAAAAGTGTAAATAAAAAAACATTTATAATAGTCTACAAAGACTATGAGAGAACATCAATTAAAATTAGGAACAATTACAAAAATTACCAAAAAAATTAGGAAAATTTAAAAAATATAATTAAGAACAATAATAATGATATTAAATTCATATATTGTGTGTATATATATATATATGGATAGTGAGATTTTAAAAAAGGACTAGAACTACTTAGAAAAGAAATGTAATTAGAAAAAAAATATTCAGAAAAAAATACTCAACAAATAGGGAATAACTGAGGAAAAATATTAAATAATTCGATTAGAATCCATGAATCCAGTTAAGAACAACTAAAAGAATTATATCTGTGTGTTCTCTGACCTTTAATCTGATCTTTGGTCACATGAACCCGTCTCAAAGCCACATTTGTACCGTGACAGCAGGTGTGTGTCAGGCTGAGGTCGTGGGTGAAATTCTCACTTCCTTCAAAGCCTAAAATTGTGACCATGAGCTGAACTAAGAGCCTGCAGCGTTTACGTGACGCTGTCCCGGCTTCACCATCAGCATCGTCGCCTCCGTCAGAGCCACTTTGAGCATTGCTGACTTTGTGTGTGTGTGTGTGTGTGCATGTTATCGAGCCTCCAAACATGCCATCCATCAGGGTTTTACTACTCCCGTCATGTCAGTGATGTGTTTGTCCCACATCCTCTTTGTTGTGGTGTTAATGAGTCGATCCGGCCTCTGCAGACCTCCCGCAGACATCATGGCTCACTGAGGCAGACCCAATATTTCCTGGACCCAGCCGCCTGCCATGCCGCCACCCGATGGCTGCTCCATCAACTCGGCCGCTTCTGACGAGAGCGAGGACGACGAGCCTCTCATCAGAAGCGCTGAAAGTGAGTGTTTTTGTTTATGTGGAAAGGAAAAGCTGAACCTGCAGCAGGCCGAGGGTTTACATCGTGGTGATGATCTCTAGAAATGAAGCTGGTACTTTTACAGTGGTGGTTCTCAGTTCTTCAGTCATGCACACGTCAGCACTTTTCCAGGTAAAGATCACCTTGATGAGCCTGTTACCATCAGCAGGCTGCAGCTGAGTCACATGCTGCTTTAAACACATAAAGATGCTACAGCACATACACTGAAGCTAAAGGCCAACTTTGGCCCGTTAAAGGAAAATCATGTGATGTTTAAACAGACGTGTTTGTAATAAAAATCAAGGAGATGATTTATGTATCCAGCTCATTATCAGCCTTCAGCCTTGAAGGTTTACCCAGAATGCACTTTTTGATTCTTTCCCTCAGTAACTGATGTGAAGACATGCAGGGTACCGGTGCTGGTTTCTCTTTATTCACCATCACAGACATTAAAATGATGCAGTTTTGCCATTCAGACTGTGATCCCATTAAACTGAGCCGCCGAGCCAGCGCGCTCGCAGCTCTTCCGGAGAGCGTCTAAAAGCAGCACCTGTACTTGCAGCTGTGCAAAAGGTGCACGACAGGATGAGCTGGAGCGGAGATCTGCCCAGTTTAGACCTCTTAAAACACTCTTTATTTCTCTGTGTGGGATCAGTTCCTCCTCTGTGCTGCTCGGCCCGCTTCAACCTCGCCTTCCTGATGTTTCTCGGCTTCACCGTGGTCTACGGTCTCCGTGTCAACCTCAGCGTTGCCATGGTAGCCATGGTGAACAGCACCGACCCCGATCCGGCCCTAAACCGCTCCGCGACCCACGGCTGCCCGCGACCGTCAGGACAAGAAAACACCAGCGAGAATTTCCAGCAGCCTGACGGGGTATGGCTGTTTGAGCATTAAAAGAACCTCCATGATGATCTCTGCATGCAGATTCTTTGTTTTGGTGACGCTTCCTCTCTGTGTCCTCCTGCCCCAGGTCCCTCAGTACCCCTGGGACTCAGAGACACAGGGATGGCTGCTGGGAGCCTTCTTCTTCGGCTACCTGTGCACACAGATCCCGGGCGGCTACCTGGCCGGTCACTACGGAGGGAAGATTTTCCTGGGTTTGGGTGTGCTGGGAACGGCTGTCCTCACCCTGCTCACTCCTCTGGCTGCCCAGTGGGGGTCTTACTGGCTGTTTGGACTGCGAGCGCTGGAGGGCTTTGGAGAGGTAGGGCAGGACACGCACACTGGTGGCCTCGAGGTTAAAAGGTCAACAGCTGGCAGCTGTTCCTGATATCAGTTTTTAGTGAAGTTGAAAAGGACAAAATCGGCTTTGTGACCACAGACATGAAAACCAAAACTAAAAAACAGCCCCACATTTTTATGTAGATTAACTGTGTGTGTGTGTGTGTGTGTGTGTGTGTGTGCGCGTGCGCGTGGGCCTTCAGGGTGTGACGTACCCAGCGATGATGGCCATGTGGGCCCGGTGGGCTCCTCCCCTGGAGCGCTCCCGCCTGATGACCATGTCGGGGTCGGGGGGCAGCTTCGGGGCCTTTGTGGCGCTGCCGCTCACCGGCTTCATCTGCCAGATGCTGGGCTGGCCCGCCGTCTTCTACCTGTGCGGTGAGCGCGGGACACATGCACAGCAAAACAGACACAGCACGTTTACGGCGGCGCAACAGAAATCAGTTGACAGTAGATCATTAACCCGAGAACACTGATGGGTGTTTTATGACACTCTCACTTTCATGTGGGTGAAAATCAGCTGATGTTGTTCTCGCAATAAGGCCACACAGATCGTTTTAGTACACACACCTTCATATTTTAGCTTTATTCCTTTTTGGTTTATGACCGCAGTAACGTTAGGTTCCCTCTGACTGAGCCTCAGAAAAAGTCACTGTTTGACTCTGCGCGGCGCCCAGCGCTCACCTGCACATCAGCTGACTCTGTTATTGGCTCACCTGCTTTTCCAGGCGGCGCCGGTTGCCTCTGGGCCGTCTTCTGGTTTCTTTTTGTGTCAGATGACCCTCGCACCCATCGTCGAATCAGCAAAGAGGAGAGAGATTACATCATAAACTCCATCGGACCTCAGGTACGCGTGAAGCATCAGCACATATGTTGTTTGCATTGTCAATTTTTTTTAAATATTTTTTTAAATTTCTAAAATCCTGAGACTGTAAGACGAGAATCTCAGCGGTTTGTTCCTCATGGGATCCTTTTTTTCAGCTATAAACGAGCTTTTAATTTCAGACCTAAACAGAAATGATTGTTTTCCACTTGCAGCGAACAACTGCTCCTCGTTTCCCTTATCTCACTTCCTGTTTCCATCTCCCTCGCTGCTCTCATTTTTTCTTTTCCCGTTTGTTTGTGACCTTTCAGTTGGTTTTAGAGCCAGAAATAGAAAAGCTTTCAGCAGAATCAGTTACTATAGTTTTGTATAGTTTTCAGGTTTAAGGGGTCCAGTTTTGCAGCACAAACAGGTCACATGAACACTCAGGTCTCGATAATAAATCCGCCTCAGGCTGATTTCACTGACGCATTCAACCAAACTAATGAAGACTCGTTTCCTCTATATCTTTACGTTCTTTGGGTACACAGTATCATTTTGACTAGTTTTTGGTTTTAGTTTAGTTTTATAATAACCTGGAACACAATATCTTTGTTGCTGTTCTGTTCTTATTGCTGCAAAGTAGAGCCCGGTATCGGCCAGATATCGGTATCAGATTTATACTGGCCGATAAATGAAAATGTAAAAAGTAAAGAGGAGACGAGAGAAACACCTTTCAGAGAGGTTGGGAGTGTTGATGTTGCATGTTTGTCCACCAGTGGGCGCTCTGCAACTTCCCAGTTGGCAACGTGTGTTTGGAGCAAACACAACAGGCAGCTCATCCGAGCATAAACAAGTAAATAAATATGTACACATAGAAAATGTTGGAAAATCTGTTTAGGTTTTGCGTGTCTGCTGATGTATCGGATTTTTACATCACTTAATATCGGTATCAGTATCGGTAATGATATCAGTATCATTATTTCAGTACATTTTTATCATTTCCTAAAGATTTTCTTGACTAACCCGAATGGATGCTTCAGGGCACAGGTCATGGCTGGACCGTCCCCGTGCTGCACATGGCGCTGTCTGTCCCTCTGTGGGCCATCATCATCACCCAGATGTGCTCGAACTGGGCCTTCTACGCGCTGCTCACCTCCCTGCCCACCTACATGGACGTCATCCTGCACTTTGACCTGCAGTCGGTCAGATTTCCCTTCATATTTTTTTTTTTGTTAGATTTATTTGGGGGGGGCTTTATTTGACACTTTAGCAGTGAAGAGTAGACACAGGAAAGGGCTGCAGGACATTTGGGCGCCTGCTTAACCAGTGAGCTGAAGCGGCGCCTTTTCAAGTTTAATTAAACTATGATGTGAAATATGAGTTTTAATTCATGATAGATTACAGGAAGTGTGATTTCTACTCCTTTTTTCTCTTAGTTACACCAAATCTGTGGAATTGATGCATCTAAACTGTCGGATAGTAAAACTGTAGCTTCACGCAGGTAAATTGGTGTTTTGGACGTGACTCGAGGACGTGAACATCTGTGTCCGTGTGTCTGTAGAATGGTTTCCTGTCCTCTCTGCCGTACCTCGGCAGCTGGATAATGGTGACGCTGTCGGGAGTGGCGGCGGACGCGCTCATCGAGAGGAGGGCGCTCAGCATCACCGCCGTTCGCAAAATCTTCACAGTCGCAGGTAAAGAGAGCTTTTCCTCTCCTGTCCTCTGCGTGCGGCTTTAGGGAGGCGTTTGCACGCTCGGGAGCTAAAACAGGAAGCTGTCGAGGAAGTGACGCTCACTCTGGGACTGAAAACGATCTGAGATTATTAATGTTGGGATAGTTCATGTCTTTGTTCCTCATTACTCTGAGTTTAAGATGAAATCTTCACTGTTGGGTTAAAGGGCTGACTCTCAAGAGTGTTACATCCACGTGTGAAGTGTGTGAGTTTTCTGATTGCTGCACTGCTGACTACACAAAGCTGTGGAAACACAGTTACAAAAGGCTGCGGCTGCCCACGTGCCCCTGGGCAACAATGAACCCTGCAAGACCTCTTTTATAAAACACGATCAACACACAAAGAAAACAAAACCCAGACCTGAGTAACATTTATGAAACTGTTTCATAGTTCAAACGTACAAAAGCGTGATATCATTTCCTCCTTTATGAGGCCTCAGTGGATTTAAAGGGGGGGGCCCAGAGGAAGAGCTGCTCCCGACTCTTTGGATGGCAGCTCTGCCACGACTGGAGGCGCTGAATCCATTCGAACCTCATAGCCACAAGTACTGAAGTGTAATACTTTAATTCAAACTGATGAAGCTTTTTAGTGTCTCGACTCTGTCTTCATGCCGGCTAAATGCTGCAGAGCAGCTGTGATGACTCACGCAGTCCTCCTGCATTGTAGGATGCTTAAATCCACAAAGAGCAGCAAACCTCAGAGTCAGCAGCAGCAGCAGCGCCGGTCAGCTGATCGCAGCCCGTCTGCAGAGAAAACAAGTCTGCTGGAATTTAGGAGATATTCTGAGATGAATGATTCCGGATCTGAGGGTTCTCGGGGTTCTCGGGGTTCCTCCGCCTGTGAAATCCTGCTCTAAGCTCTGGAATTAGAAACATTCAGACAGAATGAAAATCGTGGCACTAACTAAACTCAGTCCGGCTGCAACGCTGGACAAATATTTGAGTGCGCTGAGGAGCTGAAGCTGAACAGGCAGATCTGAGATCTGAACTCTAAAGGACACATTTATCAGTCATGTGTCACATGATGCACTAAAAAACAACCACAAGACACTCAAAGCTGTTGACTGCTGCTGTAGTGGAAGGATGGCTGACTCATCTGTGGGTTCCTCCCAGAGGGAGAACTGTGTGTTCATCATCAGAGGTCTTCATAGCTGCTCTTTAACCCGACAGTGCCGAGCAGGTTAAAGTTGTGGTGGATTAATGGGGCAACACTGCCCCCTTGTGGTTTGGTTCAACTACTTTAATCTTTCCTTTAAATGCACTTTGCACTCTGTGGCGATATCAAGAGGGAATATGGCTGAAAGTACGTTTATATCCAGACCTGTTTGACTCATAAAGATCTAAAACTGTTGTTTACTTACAGAAACATGTGAACTTATTTTCCTTCAGGCTGTTCAGCATCTGTGTTCTAACTGGATCGCTCACTAAGGATTATTTTGGTCCAAGAATAACAACACGCAGCTGGGAATGAGCAGAACCGATCGCCTTTAAACGAGACAAAGTAACTGAGTACTTTTCCGGTTCCTTCTCTCTCAGGTCTCTTGCTGCCTTCGGCGTTCCTCGTGGCTGTGATTTACGCCGGCTGCAACCACATCCTCACCGTCACCTTCCTCACACTCTCCTCGACCACGGGAGGGTTCAGCGCCGCCGGAGTCTTCATCAACCAGATGGACATCGCTCCTCGGTGGGTGTCGTTGTCCGTGCGGTTCAGTTTTGATCCCTCTGCTGGACACATCATGAAATCATGCTTTCCTCCTGCAGATACGCAGGATTCCTTCTGGGAATCACCAACACATTCGGGACCATTCCCGGTGTCGTGGCGCCGATCGTAACAGGATACTTTACTGAAGATGTAAGTCTGAAGTTATTTTAAAGGTGTGCGTTAGTCTCACTGATGAGCTGTAGCTTCCTGTTTGCTGAAATGCTTTTGATTTATTGATTTACATAAAGTTTTGAATAACAGCCCCTCGTTAACAAACGGAGGGCCGCACGACTTTGTAACCAACATTCATCATTATTGGAATACACGGCTGCACAAAAGGTTATTGATTATATTTACTCTCAGTGTCAGATCTGCCTGAAGTGACGATAGCAGACTTGAAGAAAGAGCTCGACAGTACGAGTGAAGTGTTAACCCCGCTCTGAATCTGCTGTTGTTGTACACGACTTTAGTCTGGAATAGCAACGATGACAAAATCATATCTGCATGTTTTTATTACTTTAAGGCAGAAAATGCACAGAAACAGCTGAAAGCAAATAATTTACTGCCATACTTTCAGTTTTTAATGTTCATCCTCTTCTTCCTCCCCTCCCCTCTCCTCTCCACTCCTCTTCCTCCCCTCTTCCTCTCCTCTCCTCTCCTCTCCTCTCTTCTTCCTCCGCTCTCCTCTCTTCTTCCTCCCTTTCCTCTCCACTCCTCTTCCTCCCCTCTCCTCTCTCCTCTCCTCTCCTCTCCTCTCTTCTCCACTCCTCTTCCTCTCCTCTCCTCTCCTCTCCTCTCCTCTCCACTCCTCTTCCTCCCCTCTCTCTCTCCTCTTCCTCCCCTCTCCTCTCTCCTCTTCTCTCCTCAGCACACTCTGGCAGGCTGGGCGAAGGTCTTCTGGGTTGCCGCTGGGATCAACGCCAGCGGTGCCGCCATCTTCACGTTATTTGGCAGCGCCAAGCTCCAGTCGTGGTCCCTCACCGAGGAGGAGCGAGCAGAGGCTGAGAGGAAGAGGAGCAGGTCCATCTCACACTAAAGCAGCCGTTTGCATCAGCAGCAAAACCTTTAAAGACACATAGAGTTAGCTACAGTTTACAGTTTGCTGATTTCAGACCAACATCTGGAGTTTCAATCTATAAATTCAGGTATAAATTAAGGGATATGTGCAGTAATCGCACTTCATGAGCCAATGATCTACAGTGTGTTCTTATTTTGGTGAGTTTACTGATAAACATGCTTTTACAATAATTCTAGCACAGGTATTATAGCTCATTTAACCCCTTAAATCCTGCCACTGTGTATTCAAGGGGGGGGTGGGGGCGGGGGGCAACACCACACCAGCAGTATTTCTTTTATTCTGTTCGCTGCAAAGAGCACACAGCTGCAGGATCGCTGTGTCCATGAACAGGAAGCTTGGTTTTTGTGCACATGGCATATTTGCACATGTGCTGCCTTTAACGATCAGGAAACATGTTTACTCGTACATGTTTGTGGTGATTTTTGGGTACATGCAGCACTTCAGGTGAGACCAAAACAAATCACAGTTTTCATATTTTTTTTATTTTTTTGTTTGCATTTTACTCGGAACAAAGGTGAAAGGAAGCGACGGCATACTTTGCACAGAAGGAGGGTCATTCCATATAAAATCAGCATAATTAGAGAAAAAAGAAAATTTTATGTTCATACTGTGAATATTAGCAGCTGCTGCGCTCCGGGCGCCTCAGCTCTGAGGCTGAGACCAAATCCTTTCCCATTTCCTGTTCAGCTTGTGTCAGTTTCCTCCTGAGATGAGACAGCTTCAGTGCAGCATCCTCATCTACTCGCATTCAAAATCATCCAAAATTCCACCCACCCTGTGTACTTTGTGGGGCTGTAACTCAGAATATCCTCAGTATGAAGGTAAAATTGTGCATGATTTTATTAAAGACACTAAAACCATTGGACATAAATCGGCTGATTCTAGGGGGGGGTCGGGTGATCGAGGAGCGTTACTGTTGTGTCACTCTGGCTGCTTTATTTGCAGCTGAATCTGTTTTCTGACCACTTCTGCAGACTTTATTCGGACCAAGAGAAGCACTTTTCACAAACACACAGAAAGCCTTAAAACACCAATGAGCTGTGAAACATTACATCATATTTCTAGGCTTTAAGCACCTTCAGATACTGAAGTGTTTTAATTGTACGGGTTTGCTTCAACATTAAGAAGCTGCCTTTTATGCAATAATTATTGTTCCAATAAAATCTCGTGAATCTCAGCGAGCACTGTGATTGTAAAGATGTGATCATTTATTCACCTTCTCCGTGCTTCAGAAATGTGGAATGACATGAAAATGTGTTTTAGTTTGAAAATATTTTTGTTTTTCCTGGAAAAGCTAAAATGAGAAGCATGTAAAAGGACTCCTGTCATATTGCTTTGATTGTATTGATTATAAACTGTTTGGGAACAAGAAAGCACACATGAAGCATAAAACAAAAGAAGGGCGTGAATAACGAGTTCAGGTATGGTGCCGCTGTGGGACGTGTTTTCATGTTGTAGCACAGCAGAATTATTTGCATATATAATTTGTTACATTGCTGAGAGTTTGAGCTGTGCAGGTTAATATGATCAGCTGGGATAGGCTCCAGTCCCCCTCCAGCCATCAGTGGATGCTAAAACAGATGGTTGGAATATTTATGGTAATGTTTCCCCTCGGGTACATATTAGAATTAAAATATAACTTTCAGTGTTTTCAGAGTCTAAAATCTTCCTGTTACTGAAAGAATCTTGCTGACGTTTCTATTGTCGCTCGTATCATAAAACTTCCTCTCTACGTCGCGTTCCTGCAGATTCCAGAAGAATAAAAATGTGCAAAAGGGATCAGTAACTAAAACAATACTCACAGATGTCGTCAGTTTTAGTCACATAAATATGATAAAGGCTTATAATTAAAAAAACAAATGAATGCTGAAGCTAATAAAATTTACATTTGTAATGACTAAATGAAAATGAAAACTAATAAAATAAGAATCTTTAATATGAGTTTAAATAAAGAGGTGGTCTCACTGAGACAAATCTATTTAAATGCAGAGGTAGATGTATATATTCACTGGCTTTTACAGCCCCTGCACAGGCTGCTCCACTGCACACAGTTCCTCTCTACATCCACTGGATGGCACAAGAAAATTTAGCAGCCATCTTTCTCTTTTCTCCAGTAAAGCCAGACAGAAACAGGCTTTGGGAAAAATATATTTAAATAACAAAATATATTGTTTCTACGGAAGAGGATTAGGGCCACTAAAAAGAAAAAAAAAAGGCCACTCATAATTCTGACTTTATTAGGGCCACTAAAAAAAAAAGGGCAACCATAATTCTGACTTTAATCTCAGAATTCTGACTTTAATCTCAGAATTCTGAGATTAAAGTCAGAATTATAGTTGCCCTTTTTTTTTTTTGTGGCCCTAATAAAGTCAGAATTCTGACTTTAATCTCAGAATTCTGAGAAAAAAGTCAGAATTCTGGGTGCCCTTTTTTTTTTTTTTTTGTGGCCCTAATCCTTTTCCCTCCTAATGTGTTATTTTTCCCTGC
>VUQK01024723.1:0-18863 GCA_015106715.1 Bujurquina vittata
TTTTCTCTTTTTTTTTTTTTTTTTTTTTTTTCTTTTTTTTTTTCTTTTCCGTTTTTTTTTTTTTTTTTTTTTTTTTTTGTCCTCTCTCTCTCCCCTCAGCCCCAACCGTTCGCAGCAGATGACTGCCCCTCCCTGAGCCTGGTTCTGCTGGAGGTTTCTTCCTGTTAAAAGGGAGTTTTTCCTTCCCACCGTCGCCAAGTGCTTGCTCATAGGGGGTCGTATTGACTGTTGGGTTTTCTCTGCAGTATTGTAGTGTCTTTACCTGCAATACAAAGCGCCTTGAGGCGACTATTTGTTGTGAATTGGCGCTGTATAAATAAAATTGATTTGATTTGATTTGATGGATGTAATAAAGAGGAACACATCTTAGACACAAATAATTCACGTTAAATTCTACTCAGAAGTATGAGCTTCATGAAAAAACAAATATTCTCTATTATACAATTTGGAATGTCTTCATCTTCATATGTACTGTGATCAAAGATGCAATGCCTGATCTGTCTTTGCTATAACACAGTTAACACTGCTGGGTGTCGGCCATCACCGGTTTACACAGATTTCTTATCCCAGGCTTCTTCCCAGCCCAGAGTGGCTCCCTTTTATCACATCTGTTCCACTGGAGAAGACTGAAAGAGCTTTAAGTCTTATCTGCCTGGCTGCTGCTTACTGAGATACAGGTGTCCTGCTTTGTGGAAAAGGGTTTATTTATGGCCTATCAATGCTAATATGTGGCATGCTTTTCAAGTACACATGATTTGATCTATTGATGGGAACAGACACAAAGTCTCTTCTGATGCTGAATAAAATTAGATAATGAGTGACCTTAAAAACTGGGTAATAAGGTGACTACTTTAAATCTGCCTGCAACTAACAGGTGGTTGACTCTGCACGTGCTTCAAGAGACTATAACAAAAGTCCATCTTATAAGAAACAAATAGCGTAATAATGAATTAAGTAGTTCTTGGAGGTATAAGCCAGGTACTGTACCTGCATGCTAAAGCTAAGTTCCTCAACTTCAACTAAGCCATCTGTCTGTCATAAAAATCACGTTCTACACAGAACAAATGGGTGACATGTGATGTAAAAACAGCGACCACTGGAAGGAGTGGGAGAGCACGACTGATTGTCCACTGTGTAACTGACACAGACATCACTGCTCCCTGGTGGAGCATCCTGTTATTTGTCGATAGCCTTGTCAGCAGACAGTTTCCTGCTTTACAATATTTTTATTTTGTTAAATGCAAAAGGTCAGAAAACAGTTGAGAGTTAAAGTGCAGTTTCACATGTTTAAATAATTTTAAAACAGCTGCTTTTTAGGGTGCTCTTTATTTTAATCCACCCTGCATTTACAAAGCACATGTTTACTTGGTCTATCGAACCCAGCCTGGGGGGGTGGGGGGTGGTCTCTAAGCCATTATAAATGTAAAGAGTTGCATCAGGAAGGATCAGCAGGTCGGAAATTTTTATCCACTGTGGCAACCCCCACTAAAAGGTCAGCTGAAAGAGGAAGGAGATGTGTGGTCGATCTACGGCCTCATTTTTATAGCTACAAAGCTCTTTTCAGACTTTCCATCAATCTGACGACGCAGTGACGATAAGCTTCAGAGTGACTGTGCACATTTTATCTCACAGCTCTGTTTCTACTTTGCAGTTAGTTTAGGGCATTTGGCTGTGGTCCATTTTCTACTACCAATTCAGACATGAGGCTTTTCTCCCTCAGCTTTTTACAAAGAATACGGTAAACCTCCAGAAAATTCATTTAAGTTAATGTAATGTGTCATGAAGTGATGGAAACAAGGCTGCGTCAGAGAGAACAGAGAGAGAGAAATTAGAAAACTTTGCAACCAGCATGACTTCACTGCTGGTTGTCAGCCTGCCTTTATCAGTGCTGCTGCCAGAATGGGGCTCGGGTCCCATCCAGGGCACGGGCCAGTCAGGAATGAGTAATCATTGTCGTGGAAATGTGCTGACAAATAGGCTAATGTAGTGGGAACGACTGTGATTATAATGAGGTCAAAGTCGCTAGCTGAACCTAAATGACACTTCATTTTACTCAGAAACACAGCACTGCACATGCATTGGGGAAAAAAAATGTCTGTGTGATAGTGGCTATGGTTCAGCTTTGAGTAATGCAGCTTAGAATCAGATGTCAACCTCATCAATGAAGCAAGCACAAATGTTTTAGCTGTACCACAAAAACATTCGGACCTGGGCCAAGTAAATTGTAACTTATGTTTGGTAATTTCATCCTGGGAGAGTTGGATGTAACACTGTGTTTGTAATGGAGCTGATTTGGTTCTATATACAGAGTTTCAGATTCTGCATGCCGCCTTTTAGTTCTGTAAAGAAAAGGCTTTGTGCCTCCTTCAGCAGGGATCTGATGCCAAAGACGCCAGCGTTGAGCAACAGCCAGAGTGGACTTGTATTTGGCTGAGTGAAACACTAAACGCCACAAAATTGGTTTGAACTGCATGGCAGTCAGATTGAGTGGAGTCATTCTGCATGTCGACATAAATGTTTTTAAAAATGAGTGAACCGGATGACTCAAAACACACAATTCTGTGCCAATAACATTTCAATAGAGTGATCATTAAATAAATAACTTTAATGATGGAGTCGCACTGATGAACTGCATTTAGTGAACACTCCCTCAAACCCCCACAGTGATGTCATCACCTCACAGGAGCCTGGCAACCTGTCAGTCTGTAATGCACTAACACTAACTATTATTCAATATCCACTTGATGCTTTATGCTTAGTGGGGAAGAATTATGTCAGTTTTTTGTGCTTTTGTTTTTGGCATTTTTCTGCATTTAGCAGAGTGTTCCAGTGGTTACCAATGCCACCTCACAGCAAGAGGTCCTGGGTTCGAATCCACCAGCTGGCTCGGGCCTTTCTGTGTGGGGTCTCTCCAGGTACTCTGGTTTCCACCTCCAGAGTATTATGTTACAAACTTCCCATGCATGTCCAAAGACGTGCATGTTAGGTTAGTTGGTTATTCTAAATTGGCCATGAGTGTGAGTGGTTGTCTGTCTCACTGTGTTAGCCCTGGCAACCTGTCCAGGGCGTATCCTGCTTTTCTTCCCATGTCAGCTGGAATAGCTTCCAACCCAACCGCGACCCTAAATCGGTCAAGCAACAGTGGCAAAAAATAAGGGAAAGAGGCTACAGAAAAACCATATAACAAAACCAGACCATTTTGCTAGTTAGGACATCTGAGCATTTGGTGCGATATGCACCCTAACTATTTAACTTGTTCGATATCTCAGTGTTCTATTTCTTATTCAGTGTGGTCTGATTGTTAATACGTTTTTAGATTTTACAGGAATCTTTAGCAAAATCCTGTGTAATTTTGTACCAAAATGGAGTGTATCAAGAATTTATCCTCTGGATGTCATCTTTAACCACGACCTGAACCCAAAGGGCTGACTCAGGAGACCAACAGTGGGTTTTCAGTTTTCAGACAGATCAGTGATGCAGGTGGAAGATTTTCTACAGGAACAGAATTAAAGTCTCTGCCAGGGAGGGGAGAAGACATTACAAACGGCTGAGGTGAATTTGACACGATCCAGCAGCGTTTGTGATTTGACTCTTAGGCTTTAGTTGTTTGTAGTTTGAGGGCTGGAAGCGACTGGTTTGATCTAAGACATGTGGATAAATTCTCATATAAACAGGCAACTTTAAATAAACTGTAGATGGGTTGATTAGGTTTTCAATCTTAAAAGGACCAATAAATTTGGGTGACAGTTTCTTGGAAGAGTAATGTCTTTGGAGGAGAACCAAACTTTCTGACATGGTTTGTACCGTGTACTCTGTCTGTCCGCCAAATGGTCATTCTGGTCAGCTGTTGTGAGGAGGGTGGCTTTAGCTTGTTTCCATATGTGGTGGGAGGATCATAGGTGGTGCGGGATGGAGTAAATGTCCACCTCTTCTTCTTGAGCCAGGAAGTGGACACTGGCAACCAAGGGACACTTTAAAAGGAGTGAATGCAGTAACTGCTGAGATCAGTGTATTATGGATATATCCAATCCAGGGCAGTTGTGAGCTTCAAGTAGCTGGGTTGGAAGAATCAATGCAATGTAAGGCAGCCACAAGCTCCTGATTTTCTCTCTCTGTCTGGCCATTGGATTGTGGATGGAAATAAGAATTTAGAGTAACTTTAGTACCTGTGTGCTTCACGGTGAGCTTTCCAAACCTGAGAAATGAATTGTGGTCTGATGTCAGAAATAATGTCTGGGGGGATTCCATAAAACATATTGGACTAACAGTTGGGTTGTTTTGGTAGCTGTGGAAAGCTTAGGCTAGGCTATAAAATGCACCGCTTTAGAGAACCTCTCAAGTATGTCTGAGTAAGACTGTGTTGAATTCAGAGGGTGGTAAACCAGAAAAGAAATCCTTAGATAAGTGTGATCAAAGAGGGACTAGGAATAGATAAAGGCTGTAATAGACAAATTTCCTGGCATCTTTATCTAAAGAAGACCACCTGAAAGAGTGTTTCAGGAGTGAGATTAATCCGCCTACCCCGAGGTGCCAGGCAACCTTGTTGATGTGGACCCAGTGGATGAGCACTGTGAATCCAATTTATTTATATAGCACCAAATCACAACATCACCTGATCCAGCCCTAACTATAAGCTGATCAAAAAGAAAAGTTTTAGGCCTAATCTTAAAAATAGAGAGGGTGTCTCTCTCCCAAATCCAAATTGGTTTGGATGTGTTAAAAAGAGGGCACAATCGGTTGGAGGGACGGGACAACTGAGCCTGGTGAATGAAACCTACAAAGGACATAGGAGGGTGGTAAGATGGTTTCTGGAGGAGATGAACTAGACTCAGTAGAGAACTGTTGGGAGACACAATCAGGTTTAATATTTCTAGAACTTGGTCTGTTTGTGCTGATAAAATAAAATCTACCAAAGAATAGGGACTACCTAAACCGTCTGGAGTTTTAACATTTAGCAGTTTGAAGATAGGACAGAAATATAGCTATGGTCAGTCCACACTATAAAAAGCTGCAACCAATGCCTCTAACCTTCTAATTTTCCTATGTCATAATTTTTCCCAGTGGAAGACAGACATTTGAAATAAAAAACACAGTGATGCAACTTAGTATCTGGGTGTACCTGCTGGAGAAAATCATGAGATCATGCAGAATGTCATCAGAATCATCAAAATATAGAAGAACAAACATGTTCAGAAAATCCCTCAAAACATCATTGACCAAAGCTTGGACAACTGCAGAGGTGTTAGGGAAATGGCAAGGTATTCAAAGCCCTAAAGGGGTATTGAATTAAGTCTTCTGCTCATCTCCTTCTCTAATTTGGACCAAGTAATAAACATTTCAAAGGTCTAAAGGTGGTAGCACTATGCAGTGGCTCAAAGACAAGTAATCAAATGCATCTGTTCCTGATTGCTATTTGATTTAACCAAAGGTTGTCTATTCTAGGTCTCCGAGTCTAACTAGGATCCACTGGCAAAGATGGAAAAATGATGCCTGATGCCAATCATTAATGTACTTCTCCTTTTGGGACAAGGGACACTACATGCAGGTGGAACTGCTGATTGTAAACCAGGTAACCATCTAAACAGACTCCAGCTCTCAGTGCATCTTTCATTCCAATTGATGTAAGGATTATTTTGTCTAGCCAGGGGACCAAGGATTATAGTGAGGGCAGAAAAGATGAAAATTCCAGGTACTCATGGTGGTTTCCAGAAATGATGATGCAGACTGGTGAGTCTGACAGGGGAGTGGTGTGAGATTTAACAGAGATTCCCAGTTCAGCTGCACCAATTAGTCATCAAGCAGATTTTGCTCTGCACCAGAGAGTTAAACTGTCGTGGCTGAAATGGTGTAGCAGTAAGCAACATCCAGGGAGGTCAGTTTAACTGTGACCTACCCACCAGCACCCTTACTTCTACTGGCGGGCATGGGTCTTTTGCCGCACAGGACACAACACAACAAAGTTGCCAGGCTGACCGCAATTAATACAAACTTTAGCTTCGATCTTTTGATGTTTTGTTGTTTTACTCGACCAAACTGCATGGAACTTGAGGGTGAGGAGGAACAACTTGCGGAAAGCGGAAGTGAACTCAGCCCAGGATTTGAAATTCTTTTCTCTTGCTTGTTCACGGAGCCAATTATCTGTTCTTATGGCTAAAGATATTAAATCGTTTAGGGATACCGCCTCTTCTTCGTGGATCAAATGGTCGCTTAAACTCCTCCATGAACTTATCATATGTGGATGACTCAGTTGGTAATTAAATAAGGCCCAGCTCACAGGAGAGTCCGAATCCAAAGCAAACCTAGTATACAGTATCACTCAAAGGTTCATATAAATAGGTGAGTGTGTCCAAACTTTTGACTGGTACTGTACGGGAAGTCATTTGGGGAAGACACGAGGTGAACGACTATACAATAAAGAACACTGCAACAACAACAACAACAACAACAAAAAACTGTGTGGGGGGGATGCTGGGTCACAGATGGAGGGAAGTGGTGAGGGACCAGAATCAGATCCTTTTACATGCATCTGAAGTGGGGTTTGAGGACTGAGACAATTTAAAATTAACTGAATGAATGGTGTTATTCATTTGGTCTGACCTCTGATGTAGCTGTTGGACAAGTGAAGTGATAATCTACTTGTGTTGATGTAACAAAACACTTTAGGTGGAGACAGCTGCTCCAATGGCTGCTGAGTCTGGTGGGTCCACAGGTTGGCCAATTTGTTCTATCATGCTTTCCACAAATTGGACCCAAAGAGCGGACTCAGGAGAGTGACAGCAGGTTTACAGTGTTCATTGTATAATAATAATGAGAATACTGCAGACAGGTAAGTGGCATAAGTGGAAGATTTCTCTACAGGAACAAAACTGGAGGCTGTGCCAGACAGGAGATGAGAAATTATAAGATAAGAATGAACTTTATTATACCACATAGGAAATTTGTCTTGGATAAACAGTGCTACACAGCTGCATTTGCATAATCCCAAAAAAAAAGAAAGGAAAAAAATTGCACTCAAGTACAAAACAAAAAATAAACAAAACAAAAAGAGCCGAGGTGAGTTTGACACAATTCAGCAGTATGCAGACTCTGAGAGCTTACTCTTTTGTATCTTGTGCAGGTGACTGATAGAGACAGCTGGCAGGCTGGGATTCCAGACAGGCAAAAGCAACAGGAATCTGAGAAAACAGGGCTTCAAGGGGGCAACTGGAGAACAGATGAGAAAAAGCAGAGTTACAGAGAAAAAACACAAAACTAGTTAGAGACACAGGAGGTCTAATTACCACCATAATAACAAGCCAGTCCTCAAATACCAAAGAGTTAATGCAGGATAGGTGAGGAGGAAAAAGCCCAGGACAGAGAAACTCCACCCGCAGGTGGGCCAGAGAGGAAAGGCCAGCCCACAGCTCCACCTGATAGTGAGAGAACGAGAGAGACAGACTACAGAGAGAAAAGATCCAAAGGAGGGAGGAAGAAAGGAGAAAATCCCAAGCCTGCCAGGTCCGTAAGACTTGCAGCACAAACATGTAAGCCCTCAGTAGGTTTCATATCAAACTGAACAACAGATATTTGGACATTTGGTCCTCTCTATGGTAGGGCATTAAAAGGTTCATGTGGTGCTACAGTAGATGAGCAAAGGGGCAATGGGCCTTTATTTTTTGGGTGACAAATAATTTTCAGAAGTAATCGCATGGACATTAATCCATCAGATTTCCTTTTGGAAATGATGGCAGCAATGCACTAAAAGTTGGCACGGTATGTGAAGCATCCAATCTTTTAACAACAGTGCGTAAACATCTGGGAACTGATGCTGTCTGATAGAGGATTCCAGCTGCTCAACAGTCCTGGGTCTTCTTTGTCATATTTTTCATTTCATGATGCATCACATGTATTTGGTTGGTGAAAGGTCTGGACCGTTCAGGACCGGACTCTTCTTCTACAAAGCCATTTGGTTGTAAGAGGCGGTATGCAGTTTAGCATTGCCTTGTTGAAATACGGAAGGCCTGGTGGAAGTGCACGTTGCTCTAAAACCTGTATACACCTTTCAGCGCTGATGGTGTCTTTCTTCTTTAGTCTAGAGGATGCGGCATCTGGGTTTTCCAAATAGAATTTCAAATTTCGGCTTATCTGATCACAGAACAGTTTTCTGCTTTGTCTCAGTCCATTTTAAATGAGCTTTTGCCCGGAGAGGACGGAGGTCTTTCCGGATCATGTTCACATGTGGCTTCCTTTTCTTGCATCATGAAGCTTTAACCTGTATTTGTGGATGTCAGGACAAACTGTGCCACAGACAATAACAGGCAATGATTTCTGGAAGTGTGCCTGGTTCCATGCAGTGACTTCCATTACAGAATCACACCTGTTTTTAATGCAGTGCTGACTGAGGGCGTGCAGCTCATGGACATCTACTGCTGAGTTTCAGCTTTGTCCCTTGTTTCCCCAGATTCTCTTTTGATGATATGATGTATTGTAGATGCTGAGATATTCAAAGCCTTTCATGATATCCATAACAGTCTTTCATCTTGAGGAACATTCCTGTGAAAATTTTCCATCATTTGTAGAGGCAATGTTTTGCAGCTTGGAGAACCTCAGCCCATCTTTACTTCTGAGAAACTCCTGTTACTGATCTGTTGCCCAACGACCAAATTAGCTGCAAAATGTTCCTCCAGATGTTTCCTTTCATTAACACTTTCCAGCCTTTTGTGTTGCTGGCATCAAATTCAAAATGAGTTAATATTTTTCATGCAACAGTAAAGTGTCTTAGCTTAAACATTTGATATGTCCTACTGTGAATAATATATTTTGGGGGTTTTGGAGATTCGAATTACACTTTTAATTTACATTTGCACAACATTCTCACTTTTTTGCTGTTGGGGTTGTAATATCAGTATTATTTTACCAAAGCGACAGTACCTGGGATGCATTCTGGATGAATGATTAGAAGAAATCTGGGCTGTGCGTAGGTAAAGGAACATTTTGAGAGGATGGGTTTTGTTTGTGTTTGTAGAGCATGGGACAAAGTTCTGTTTGCATTATAAAGAGCAGCTCAGTTCACCTTTGCTAAATGTATCGCTACTTTTTTAGTGTGTTATACATCACTGTGGACTTTTCACTACAAATCCAAATAACACTGCAAAGGTTTTTTTTGTTTTGAGGGGTTTTCTCTTTTATTTTTTGCTAGTCTTATATTCTTAAAGCTATCTCAACAGCAAGGAAACAAACAGACTGAATTCGCCCTTGTTTGGCATCACATGATGATCTGAGTATCCTCCCACAGACACACTCTCTCACACAAAAGCACACGTCAGCTGTCGTCATCAGCCCCGGGTGGCTGTGACACCTAATGAGTCAGGGTGACCAGAACACCCACAAAGCAGATACAAAGGAACCCTGGGAGACTATATCAGTGTGAGTGTGGGTTTCTGTGTATGTGAGTCTGCGTGAGGCACTTTTGTGTGAGTCTTTGGGGGGATTAAGAGCTTGCCCAAACGATTGAGCAATCTGATCTTCGGGGGACTGATTGGAAAGAAAACTTCTTTTCTCTCTCTGCAACTTCCCTTTCCTTATGTTCTTATTCAAGCCCAATCCTGGGATCTGTGAATATATGTACATGGCTTTGTGTTTATGTATGTGAGGAGTGTACTAGGAAAGTTAGTGGAGAACATTTGATGATTTTTTTAATCTTGTTGTTTCTTTACAATGGAAGCACAATACATCAGTATCATTGCTCTCTGGAGTAACATTATGATTTGATTATCCCAAGTTTTCCTACAGAATTAGGCTTGATGTTCAACACAGAATAGAATAGAATAGAATAGAATAGAATAGAATAGAATAGAATAGAATAGAATAGAATAGCTGGAGGTGCTTTCCTGAAGCACCTCCAGTATTTATACTGGAGTATTTGCCTGTATTTGTCAGTAGCTTACTGGAGACACCGTTCCTCAGGCGAACATACTGTGGTTCATGGTCCATCTTCTCTCTGAGCAGCCGTGGCTCGATTGTGTTGAAGGCATTCGTGAAGTTGAAGAACATGTTTCTTAAAGTCGCATTCGAGGAGCCCAGGTGGCAATAGGTCCTCTGCAGCATGTAGATGAGGGCGTCTTCCACTCCTATGCTTGGTTGGTATGCAAACTGAAGGCAATCTGGACATGAGAGGACCGGCCTCTCAAGGGCCTTCATAATGTGGGAAGTGAGGGCTGCAGGCCTGTAGTCGCTGTTGTCAGGTGGGAGTCTGTTTTTGGGCACAGGAACTATGCACAACGTTGTTCACAGTGCAGGGACCATTTGTAGGTGCAGGCTTCGGTTGAAGAGGTGTGTGAGGATGTAGCACAGTTGACTGGAGCAGGTCCTGGGGTTAATTCCATCAGGACCAGCCGCCTTTCCCACCTTCAGTCTGTCCAGTTCTCTCTTCACCTGTAATTGCTGGAGTGTTATGGGTGAGCAGTGAGAGTGTGGGGGTGAAGGATGGGATGGCGAGGTTGGACTGGGAGGGTAAAATTGGGGGAGGAGTGTGATTAATGTAGTGTAATGTTGGTGGTACTGTCCAGGATCCATGTAATTTAATACATACTGAAAATATATAGTAATTTAAATGTAAGCCACTTGTGAAAGATTTTCCTGTCTTGGATGGTTTAGAGCCCTGTGAGCCGCAGACATCCATACTGCAAACATTTTTTGGCACTCCTCTTTGTTTTAGACACAGAGCATTGCACAACACTCAGATCCTGAGTATCAAGCATCAATAATGACAGCAATTCATCGCTTATGACCATGTTTGTGTTATAATAAGCTTAGTCAAGAGGTTTACTGTTCAGATTAATTAGATAAAGCAATTTTGTTCACTAAGCTATGACAACTATCCAACTCATCAGCCTTCTTCTTCTCCATGTGCATGCTTTCATTAAAGTGTCTGTTAAATACAAAAAGCCTGGTCGTATAAGCACATCCGTGGCGCTCAAAGGGATTTGTGGATTAAAGCTGAGGGAACGTAAATCCTCTGCATGAATCAAAAGTTTACTAAAATAGCGTTGGTCTGTGGTTTCCAGAAACACACTGAGCAAACCGCAGACTGACGCTGTTTGGTAAACCTCACACAGCAAAACACAGATGGGAAAATCCATTCAATTGAGCTAGAGACCATTGCTAGGTGTATATAAATATGTAAATAAGAACAATTCAAATAGGAGAATGTGAAATTAATTTAATTGATTCAATGCATTCTCCTGCTTTCTGCCTCTCGAGGGGATCTCTTTTGCAGCAAAGGAAGTGACCATTGTTGCACACTAAGGATCAAGAAAACATCTTGTGTTGTTTTTGGCTTTGATGCTGCCATTTTATCATAGTATCATACCCAGAAGCAAATCTTAATGGCAATTGCTTTCTCGTTATATCAGAGCTTTTGATATTTCTTAACAGATTAAACTTCAAAAAAATACATCTACAATCTGCCTTGTTCACAGACTGCAGCTGGCAGGTTTCTTTTTCTGGAAAGCAGCGCTGGTTTGGTTATATATGCAAAGCACCCTGGTTAAAGTAATTTTACATCATTTTACATCTGTAGCTCAGCCGGTGCGGCAGGTCAGAAGGTTGATGGTTCAATCCCAGGCTGTTCCAGTTGGTATGCCAAAGTATCTGTATGGAAAACACTGAAGTGCTTGGATAATTGAGGTTGTATAAAGGGCTCTGAGTGCACAAGTACAGTAGAAAAGTGCTATAAAGAGCTAGTCTGTTTATAGTTTTAACTTTTCTGGTTGCATTTAATGCCTTTTAGTCCCTAAAGACTTTTCAGAAAGCTGAGAAAATCCATATATTTACGTATTTCTTCAAGATTTGGACCTTATTCATACGCACTTTCATGTACGACTGCTAGATGTTGCTTAATTGTATTATAAAATGTATATATCAGTCATAAAATGTGAATGCAAAAATGGCCTATGAGGTCAATTTTTAATGGATAAAATGGATAGTTTATCCATACCAGATAAAAAAGAGAACAAAAATCATCTACCAACCCACCATATAGATGCTCTGAAATGGGAAATTATCCTTTCATTGCAGACTGTAAACATGCTTTTTTAAATCCTGTTCAGTGGGTTGGGCAATTTTAGCATGAGCATCTCTGTGGATTGACCTGCTTTGGGAGTCAGCCTCCAGAGGTCGTTGACAGAAATGCAGATTGTGGTGCTTCCATTTTGGCCCTGGAGGTTAAATCTTGGTTAGGCTGCATCCCTGACCTATATTCTGCAATTACTGCTGTATGTCCTGGTCTTACAAGTTAAAGCCAGTTTGTTCTCACAGAGTTTATTATGTGGGGCGTAATGTGAAAAGGGGCCAGACATGAACTCTGGATAATCCCTGTGCCTGGTACACGCCCCAGGACACCAAGCTGGCAGGACACCCAGAGCCTCATCCATCTGATAAGATGGATCAGGGTGCAGAGTGCCTCAGAACTTATATTTAGTTTAGATTCTAAACAAACCTCTCGGTTAAACCCAGTGCGTGAAAATCGATGCATGAGAAACATGTGGAGGACTGCTGCAGTCAGCGGGCAATAGTGCACCTAAGAAGGACCTTCTGAGAGGAAATCAGATTTCATTAGTTAGTAGAACTTTGCAACATCAGGTCAGTTGGAGAAGCATGACCAAATTCAGTGGTATTTGATCATTCTTAACAGAAATGGGGTCTTTTTATAGGACTCCATATAATTTCTGACCACCATCTTTATAGAATCTTCTTAGATAAATTTAATCCACATCAATGATCCATTCTGTGCAAAGAGAAACTGTAAAAAAATCTGAGAGTTTAATGCAAGCACAACGTATGAATTTAGGGGCGAGGAAAGGCAGTATGAAATCCCTGAGGCTGAAAGCAAAGGAATGCAGTATAACGCAATTCAAACTCACTGAAGTGCCACATCGATGTCTTTTTTGAATGACACGTTAGGTTCGGACATATAATGCCAAAGGAAAGATGAAAATGCGCTCCATGTGCTTTTCACAGTAGTGTTTCATGGTTCATTCCTTCATGCTACACATAATCTGAAACAGTACACCCAGTAAGAGCATTTTTAAAACAATAATTATAATAATAAAATCAACAGTTAAACTGAAAATGAGGGGAAATAACTTTAGAATTAGTGTCTTGTCACTGCAAATGCAGACGGAATGTTAGTTAAAAAATTAAAAAGTTCTAAAATATTAGACCTGCTCTGCTAGCCCAAAGGGCTAAATAAAAAAAGGTATAAATAAATGCAAGAATAAAATACATTTGTCCACTTTCTGTTATGGATATTTGCGTTTAGGGTTTAGACAGCTGCCAATTGTTTAGTCTTC
This sequence comes from Bujurquina vittata, assembly GCA_015106715.1. NCBI lineage: Eukaryota > Metazoa > Chordata > Actinopteri > Cichliformes > Cichlidae > Bujurquina > Bujurquina vittata. The sequence continues at coordinate 13,332 of VUQK01024723.1, forward strand.
TCTAAAAGAGGCACACTAAAAATGGAAGCTTTTTGGAAATGAATTTAAAGTGCTATTTTTTAGAGCCCTGAATATCATGAATATCAAAAACATATGGACCAGGTTCATTAACATACCAAATCTGAAGTAATTTAATATAGTTATATAACTAAATCTTGTTTGTGTTGTTTCCAGGGTGAAGTGCTTTTTTTTTTTTGCAATCATCTGAATATTTGGCAAACCAAAGTTGAATTTCCTCCGTGGAAACTAATTCATAAACAGAATGATTCATCTTCTAGTTGGCAGCCTCTGTTACATCAGGTGGTTATTACGGGATCCAGATGCATTAAATTCGAATGCCACCTACACCTGTTCAATTGCTCGTTAATGCAAATAGCTAATCAGCCAATCACATGGCAGTAACTCATTGCATTTAGGCATGTGGACAAGGCCAAGACAAACAGTTCAAAGTGAGCATCACAGTAGGAAAGAAATGTGATTTAAGTGACTTGTGGCGTGGTTGTTGGTGCCAGACAGGCTGGTCTGAGTATTTCTGAAACTGCTGATCTGCTAGGACTTATCCACAGAAACATTTCTAAGATTTACAGACAGTGGTCTGAAAAAGACTAAATATCCAGTGAGTGGCAGCTGTCTAGGTAAAAAATGTCTTCTTAATTCCAGAGATCAGAGGAGATTAGCCAGACTATTTGAAAGTGATTGAAAGGCAACAGTAACTCAAATACTGTATGCACTCGTTATAACCAAGGTATGCAGAAGAGCATCTCTGAATGCACAACATGTTGAGCCTTGAAGCAGTTGGGCTACAGCAGAAGACCACAACTGTGGCACTTCTGTTGGCTAAGAGCAAGGAACTAGGGCTATAATTCACGCTGAGTCATCACACCAGGGTAGATTTTTCCATTCTCCAGATTTTTGCAGCGTCACAGCAATCTGCGGTGGCATTCAGATGGTGGAGTGTGTATTTGGAATAAACAACATGAAAGCGCGGATCCATCCTGCCTTGTACCAGCAGTTCTTGCTGATGGTGGCATAATAGTGTGGGGGATATTTTCTTTGCACTCATTGGACCCCTTAGTACCACTTGAGCGTTGTTTAAATGCTGCAGCCTGATTGAGTAATGTTGCTGACCATATCCATCCCTTGATGATCACAGTGTGGCAGTCTTCTGATGGCTGTTTGCAGCATGTCAAAAACATTCAGATCATCTCAAAATGGTTTCATGAACATGACAATGAGTTAATTGTACTTAAATGGCCTCCACAATCACCAGATTTCAATCCAATAGAGCACCTTTGGGATGTGGTGAAACAAGAGATTCACATCATGGACGTGCAGCTGACGAATCTGTAACTCTGTGATGCTGACATTTCAATATGGACCGACATCTAAGAGAAATGTTTCCAGCACCTTGTTAAATCTATGCAACTAAGAATTAAGGCAGTTCTGGAGGCAAAAAGGGAGTTTAAGTGGTGAAGGGTACAGTCTACTAAATACTCCAGTATAAACACAAAGCCATCATCTGAATATAACTGTGCTTTCACAGATTAAAACTATTTGACCTAAAAAACAGTGAGTCACTCTCCCGATAGAATATTGAGTCACTGCTTCGAACAGTGTAAAAAAGAAAGAAAGAAAGAAAGAAAGAAAGTGATATCAACACCATCCTGCCATTCCACTCCACTTTTCAGTATAGAGTAGGAGGCAGCGTCAAATATATAACAGTAGATGAGGACAATGGCCAGATGTTGCATATGTATTCTATAGGACTTTATTCCCCTGACTCAAATTACACTCTTATAAATAGTAATGACAGGAGAGACTGTTGGCATGCACTTACATCTATTTTTCTTTCTTTGTCATTGCTTTAAGTCAGTCTCTCTTATTTCAACTAACAGACCAAAATGTGACAAACATAAATATTTATCATGTGAATGGAGGAAATCATCCATATTCATTCGTAAGTTCTCATGTCAGAGATGTCAGCATGCAAAGATTCCTGCACTTCCAAATACAAATAAAACCGCACCATTCCCAAAAGCCTTTATAGACTTCCAGACAGTGATAATGTTACAGACAGAGAGGCTGAGACGCACTGGCAGATATGGCAAGACTATTTTCTCACGTGACGTCTAATGCAGGAAAGGCAAGGGGGAAAAATTCATTGAAGAAGAGGCAAGGAAAAGGATGCGATGGTGCAGAAAAACAAGTCAAAGTAATTTCAAAATCGTGAGACCAGGTAGATTTATTTTGTGTACAGGCTGCGATCAGCTGACCTGTGCTGCTGCTCTTTGTGGATTTACTGTAGCTAGCTGAATTCAACAAGCTATGTTCCATGAAGCTACAGTCACTCCAGGGAAAACAATTGGTTGGAGACCACAGCACGACCACAGTTATTGTGACCGTGTGCAATCAACTTGCAATCTTCTTGTCTTTGAAGTGGTTTTTTCAAAGGAGACCGAGTCTGAGGCGACTCTCACTTTGTTTCTGCCTTCGAAGCAACAAAGGTGCATATCAGTGATAAAACGGGGATAAAACGGCACTAAGACAGCAATCAAGGCTCAAGTTGGCACTTACCTGTACATGCAATCTGTTTGCGATAATACTGCAATTAACTGTGATAAATCTCAACTCTGTTGCCACCTGAATTAGACCTGTGGTCTGTGCTGAATTCACATATCAGGTGTGACTCTCTCGGCCACAGACTGGACCAGCTTTATGATGTATAAGTTTATAACCAAACAGATTCAGCCAGATCATTTCAGTCTTCTACCAAGAGCGGTGTAAAAAAATTTGGTGCAAGAAATGACCAGTGCAAGCACAAGTTTCACGCATGTGATTCTCTCTGAAAACAGTGAGAGGAAGTTGAAGAAGGATCAATACTGTAGCTGGGAGCACTAAGGCTCAGGTGGAGAGCCGGATTTATAGAGTTGCTTTATTACAAAGTATTCCTCCATATAAACCTGAAATCTGAGTGTAACAGCTTGTATGATGGATAGATGACCACAAAATATTATTTAGTGTCAGATCCCGAGCCTTCTGTGTTAATGAAGATACTCTAACTGTGTCACTGCCTAGGTATTTCTGCAGTGTGTGAAACTAAATCAGAGCTCTTGGGGGCTGCTGTCTCACATCCCATGGTTAGAAAGGCTCACTATGAAGGTATCTCTGGAGAAACGTTATGCACACAGATTGCTGGCTTTGCAGCTGCTGTTATGGGCCGACAGAGAGGAGCAGCCACACTCCTGAGTGAAAAAATCAAGCCTAAACCGATTGTCATTCACAGTTAGGACTTATGGGCCATGATGCTGTAAAACATGTTTCAGAGCTGAGCAATTTTTACATATTTATTAACTGTCAAACTTTGAAAGTCTGCTGTTGATTTCAATAAATGGAACAAGATGCCTCCCTGTGCAGAGATTTACAGATGTGGGGTTTTTTTTAAAAAAAAAAGAAAGAAATAAGCTCTGCAGGAAAGCAGAAAAAATCCCTCATCAAAGCAGACTGTTTTCCTAGGAATCTACTGAGTGTATTAACAGATTATTTCTTTGAACTGACAGCAAGCTAAACAGCACTAAGTGGATGGAGAATTTAATTCTACCATGTTAAACCCTTTGTCTTGTTGGGTTTAACTGCAAGTGTCTCAGGAGGAAAGCGTGAGACTGGGAATATTGGACATATTAATTTAACTTACCCTAATCCTGACATATTAAAGCATTCAGATATTTGCTAACATACTGACTCGATCACATCGACGGCTGCATTTTGACCACAGCACCTAGCGACGGAAGCAGAAGAAAGAACCACGAATGTTTCTGTGAGTGTAGAAATTTGACTAAAAGCCTGAAACCGTCACTTTCAAAAGAAAAATAGAACCTATTCTTCTCCTCCTCCCTCTATTTGGCACTCCGTTCAGTTCAGTTTTGCTCAATTTTGTTAAGTATTACTGAAGAGCAGAAATAGGCGGGGCTCAGCTCTGAACACTCAAAGTGAGCACTGACAAAGAGTTACAGGACACAGCCAGAGATTTGGCACTGTGCTCACAGCTTTGAGTAAAGCAGCCGGGCCATTACACACTCATTCTGATGAACACCCCCACCCCCCTCTGATTCCAAATAAATGAACACTTCTAGCGACACCTATCACACACACAAATCAGGCACAGAATAAAACATGCTTTTTGGTGGTACATTTAGTGCAATTTGCAGTAAATTGCCCGCTACAAACTTTAGAAACTTGGGTTTTTCTGATTCATTGCATTACTCATTCAGAGAAATAAGTAGTGGAGCAGATGAGTTGCTCATTGGTGCAAACTGACTATGACCAAATGCAACATGCTGGCAATCTGTCTGCTGTTTATACATTGGATGGCACTTATTTGCCAATCCTTGCAGTCAGTCTGAGTCAGGCTAATAGTTGGGAGGCAGGTTGCCTATCGCCCAGCAACCTCTGCAATCGCCTTGCATTAAAAATTATTTGTTCAGAGATTGAGGGTGCTGCACGCTCAGCCTCTGGGTGGCCAATTGGTTGCAGCAACGACTTGCAATTGGCCCCAGACAACAAAAACATTCAATGCAATCAGTTGCAAACCAACAGTTTTTCATGGTTCCACAGAGGGGACTTAAAAATGTTACTTTTTTATGCTCGCTCATCTTCTGTTGTGCTAGCTAGATGCTGAAGTGTAGCGACCACAGCTTATTGACATCTACACCAAAATCGCTGTCCTGGATCCTTCCAGCCCACTTTAACCCCTCAGTATGGTGCTATAAAAGATGCATAGATTATATATTTGTCTTTGCCATCTCTTTGTATCCAGTACACACTGGTGATAAATGCACCCAAAGGATTGTCTTTTATGTGTGATTATTTTCTCCATTTAGGTTCAAATCAGTTTAATATCCAAAATGTGCAGGGATGGGAAAAATCTCACCTCAAAGGCATGAGGAGTAGAGTGTAGAGATACTTAAAGTTAAAAGTTTTATATATAAACTTAAAATTGTACTTATGTACAGTAACATAGTATTTGTGCTTCACTTCTGGTGATGTACCGTGATGAGACTGATGTATTGGCTGGCAATTCTGTTCTGTACCCACAGGCTGATTTATCCTCCACTTATGTTCTTAATTTCTTTTTTCCTGTGGTTCACTCAGTCTACACTCATCTGCTTTTCTCTCTGTTCAGTTTGTCAGAATCTTTCCCCTTTTCCGCTATTCATTAGTTTTTATTGTTATTATTATTTATGGTGGGAGTCACTAGCAAGCAAAATGCTCACATCTGGACCTCTGCAAGATCTCTGTGTGCACACAAATAAACTTGAAACATCTTCAAGTGCACACAACTCAAAGCCTCAAAGTTCACAAGTTCACCGAAAGCGTATCGAGTGCACAGCAATAAAGGGTAAGATGCATAGAGATTACTGCGCATACACCCTCATCTGAATCTTTCCAACATACAGTAAACACATCTCCATTTAGTTCCATAACAACGATCAAAAACAATCCCCACCTGCATTAAAGTGGAAATAAATGGAGAAG